>JARKHS020004674.1:0-77385 GCA_030143305.2 Amblyomma americanum
GCCGAGGGGCACGTCAAGCCACAATTTTTGGCTTTTCCCCTCGACCCTCACCATGTGTACATAGGAAATAAATTGAAATCAAAAATTGAAATTTTCTGGTGAAATTGGTTTTGTGATACAAATAAGATAATTTTCGTTGTCATTCCCCAATAACTTTAAGAAGGCTTATTTCAGTTTTTTTTATAAGTGTTATGCTCTTTCACACGGTGCTTGTCTCTGCAATGCCGAGTTTGAGACATCTGAAAGTCCCGCAGAATAGGTGCAGAGTTATGGCTGTCAAAGCTGAGGGCACATTTAATTAAAACGAATTTCCTTACTTCTTGTACACGCTGGCTTCCTGCTTTGCATATGCGCTAAGTTCGGTTCCTGCCACCCCTCCCCCCTGCTTCAAATCCGTGCAGCTTTAAGTTGTTGCCTTAGGGACAAGCTCCCGTGGCACTAGCATTTATGTATTTCTTCTTACCTAGTGCTCTGTGTAAAAGTTCCTAACTATCTGTGTTGAAGAAAAATATCTCTTAAGGTTACAACAGAAAGGTTGAAATTTAAGCTCCGGCTTCATTCATTTTCTGCAATGAACTTCATCCACCAGGAAGTGAGGCAATGAGTCTCTGAGGGGTGACTGATGGCTCATGACTTGGACGCCCGAAATAGAAGTTCTTTGGCAACAAGGAAGTGTGGGCAGAATAATTCTGTGTGCCTGGCAGTTCACTTCTCATTGAAAAACCTCACGCGTCTAGTCACTGCTTTTGCGGTCACCTGCTATGTTATACGCTGTTTTCTCGCAATCCGGTGAGCCGGTTTCCACCTGTCACTCTTGAAAGTGTATGATGAAGTCACAAGGTTCGCATTGCGTCATACGTCGCGCACGGTAGTCACCATTTACGCTTGTAGAGTCCCTTTTACTGGTAACGCTTTATTATTTATTTATTCAAATACCTACAGCGCTCGATTGGGCATTGTTGTAGGGGGAAAAACGTAGAAATATCATAACAGGTAGGTAAGTGAAACATGAACAGGCAGTGGCATGAGTAGAAACATTGACTTTCAACAACGTACTGAGAAGAAAGTAGCTATAAAAAATAAACACGTGACAAAAGGAAGAAAAAAATCTTACAGCGTATTTACGAAAATGTCGATATTAATATTACTGACACCTCGTCTTGTAGATGAAGCACACAGAAAAAAAGGTTGCATAACGCTTTGCTAAACAAAACCTTTCATAAAGCATTGCCAAAACAGGATTGCACTGCGCAGACAATCTCATCCGATAAGTTGTTCCAGTCATGGATGGTTTAAGGAAAAAAAGGAGTTTTTCAAATATAATGATTCGACACTTGCATTCTCGGACTTTTAAGGAGTGGTCAACTCGGGTGGACCGGTAGGCATGATTAAGTATATATGTTTCTTTCCTTAAATCTGCTGCAGCTGTAAATATATTGTGGAATAGCTTCAACTGGGGCATTTTTGTGCCTTGTAGGAGGGGCGATCCCAGGTTTATTCTTATGTCAGAGGAGTTCTGGGTGACCGTGCATTTTGAGGAGACAAACCAGGCAGCCCGCTTTTGAACTTGCTTTAGTTCAGCAGTACATTTTTTTTTGTTCCAGGGTCCCAAACGGAGCGTCCGTATTTTAAGATAATGCGCACATTAGAAAAACAAAGTGCTTTTAATTGAGCAGGAGCTTGCCTAAAATTCCGTTTTAGGAAGTTAAGAACACATGCCGGCCTTAGCTGCAATATAGTCATTATGGTCATCACAGGAAAGGCAGTTTTCATGCAGAGCACCTAAGTATTTGTAATTCATCACTACTGACAGATTTTCGCCATCCAGAGAGTATGCAGTATGTAAAATGTGACGTTTGTTTGCAAACTGGACAAAATTGCCAATAGAAAAATTCTGTTTCACCGCAGTAGTATAGCGTCAAGGTCACTTTGTAAATGAACACCACCATTTAAACACCAATTCAAGCAGGATAGCAAAATTGGCGCATTTGAGATAATAATTGAGCCAATGGCTTAGCGAATAATTTGCTGTGTCTGGGTACACTCGGTGTTGGAATCTAGCTTTCACGACTCTTAAGACCAAGCAATGAACAGTACACGAATGCCGTTTTGGCAGGCAAGGTTCTTGAAAAGGTGGCCAGAAAAGAGAAAATTATGGCCACAAGGCTCTCAGTTAGGAAACATATGAAACATTACACTTCTTCCTATGTCGAGTCGACGCACTTGCTTATACTGCGATATCAATCGAAGCAGCATCCCTATGCTTTGCTATTCGGTAAAATGTTCATACGGCAGCTATGTTCCGTGATATAAACTTGAAGATTTTTAACTTAATCGTCGAATTACGATTGTAAAATGTAGACGGCGGGCGTGAAAGTCTCTTTTAGGTTGCTAAGTTTAAGCACACCACGATGTTCTGATTATAAGCTCATCATGTTCCTTGGCGGTACTGCGAAACGAAACTTCGCAGGTAAAAATGAAAGTTTGGTGTTTTAGGGACACAAGCAACACAAATATGGTCTTATTTTTTTCGCCGAAATGGAGCTGTCCGGCACAGATGGTGACTCATGTCATCAGCGGACGCCCGCTGCATCCGCTCCGAGGTCAACTAAATAGCCGCTAATCTCAGGCCCAAATGTTGTCCAGCCTGTTTCTGTGGTTCACTAGTTATGGCGTTCGGACGCTGAGCACCCGGTCGCGCAAAGAAATCCTGACCTTCGCTATTGTTTTTCGCTTCTGGCGGAAAGTATACATCGCCCTTGTGGTGTGTCACATGAAAGCACCTTAATGAACCAGGCGGTCGAAATAATGCGTATATCTACGCACTACGTACGGCAAATAAAATCCGTAGAATTATGTTTAGTATGATTAGCCTAGGTATGGAAAAGAAAAAGATAAATGCAGCATTAAGAGACAGAAAGCGAGCAGCGTGGGACAGCGAACAAGCCAAGGTCAACGACATTCTAGTCGAAATGGAAACGAAAATAGATTCGGCAGGAGATGTCATCATCATCAACCTGACTGGGACCACTGGTACTGTTATATTCGGTTCATTTCTCTATTACTTGATTGATAGGGTGAATATGGTCTATTCTCGAGTATCCTTCACGAAACCATGCCTTATCATTTGGCTGGATTGAAGTCTAAGGTTATCCTGGCTCTATTAGCGATTACCTTCGTAAATACCTTGTAGGCCATGAACAGTAAGCTAAATGATCTACAATTTTTTAAGCCCTTGTCGTCTGCTTTCTTATGAATTAAGATAATGTTATCGTTGAGTAAAGGTACTGCGCAAAATAATACAAACATGGACGAGAAGGGCACATGGACGGGCTGCGCCCGTCCTTCTCGTCCATGTTTGTATTATTTTGCGCAGTACCTTTACTCAACGATATACGACCGACTCGCCCAACAACATGCACTCCTGAAGATAATGTTAGCTCTCTTCCAAGCTTCCGCCACGCTCGATGTCATAAGGCAATGCTCACATATCGGGTGCCTAGTTTTTCAAGCACAAGCTACCCTCCATCCTTCAACAGATCTTCTGTTACCTGATCCTGACCAGCTCTATACCCCATTTGTGTTGTTCCTAAGCCTTTATTTATTTCTTCTTTTCTTAACGGCGGGATATCCCATTGTTGTGTGACACTGTCTGATTAAGGTTCTGATTGCATTTACTAATGTACAGAATGTGTAGAACTGTTCTGTTAATTTAACTATCTTATCCACATCGCTACTGAGATTGCCGGCCGTCTATGTCTTTTGGCACATACAACTGGCTCTTACCTATGCTTAGTTTCCTCTTCACCGCTTTTAGGCTATCTCTGCTCTTTAGAGCATGATCGATTCTCTCGCTAGTTAACCTGGTTAGGTCGGCTACCTTGCGCTTATTTATTAACTTTAAAAGCTGTGTTAGTTATACTCTGCCTGGATTATTTGACTATTTCATGCTTTGGCATTTCTTAACCAGATGTTTCGTCTCCTTACACAGATCGCCGGTATTCTGTCAAACCATCCTACCGCCTACTTCTACAGCGCACAGCGCAATGATAGGTGTGAGATTAGCGCTCATTGCTTGAAGATTTGTCGTCCTCCTCAGTTAAAGCCGGATGTCTATTCTGCAGCGAGGTCCTGCATTCTTCTACTTTACCTTTCTCCGCTATATCGTTAGTGTGCTTTCGCTTCACCCGTTTCCTCCGTTGCCCATTTCAATCTAATGTAATTCTAGACCTTACCATTCTGTGGTCGCTACAGAGCGCCTTTCTGAGGACCTCCACATCCTTCACGATTCCACGTTGAGCGCTAATTATGAGGTCTATTTCATTTCAAGTCTCACCATTGGGGCTGCTTCACGTTGTCACTAATTGGTAACGCATTCCCGCTGCCAAAGATGAACGTTATCGCGTGCAGGTTCAAACAAGAGAACAAACAGGTCAGACAAAAGAAAACGAAGCCGTATTTATAATTTAAAGGAAAAAAAACAATAAAAACGAAAACACAAAACGCACACACTCAACGCGCACACAACAGTACGGGTTAAAAGAAAGAGTTCACCAGATATTGTGCGTCCAGGTGACGCGGGGATGTCTTGTAGACAGACAGGCGGACGCGGGTGGATGTAGTGTGGCGCGTCGCTGGCATTGCGTCGAAGAAAACGGTGGAAAGGAACCAGGTGGTAACAGGAGCGGAAAAGACCACAGGGGGACGCCGGTCGATTCCCGGCAGCATTCCCAGGAACTTGGCAGGAAGAGGAAAAACTTAGCCAGCACTAGTCGACACGTCCCGATATGCCGTAGGCTTCTGCAGGCTTTCCAAGGAAGCCTCTCGACAACGAGGACCCAACGTCCGACGGCTGCTACCTCTACGCTTGAATGATACGCAGGAGGCTTGCATCGGTGATCCAAGAGAGGAGCCCGGCAGCACCGACCCAACTTCCGACGGCTGCTACCTCCACGCTTCAATGGGAAGCAGGTGGCTTGCGTCGGTGATCCAAGGCAGGTACGCAGCAGCACGGACCCAACGTCCGACGGCTGCTACCTCCACGCTTGAATGAGACGCAGGAGGCTTGCGTCCGTGATCCAAGGGAGGACCCTGGCAGCACCGACCCGACGTCCGACGGCTGCTACCTCCACGCTTCAATGGGACGCAGGTGGCTTGCGTCGGTGATCCAAGGCAGGTACCGAGCAGCACGGACCCAATGTCCGACAACTGCCACCTCCACGCTTGAATGGGACGCAGGAGGCTTGCGTCGGTGATCCAAGGGAGGACCCCGGTAGCACCGACCCAACGCCCGACGGCTGCCACCTCCCAGCTTGAATGCCACGACCTCCGCTGCTCTGTCTCCCAGCGCACCTCGATTTTCTGACACGTCAGCTCTCCGGTCCTCGGGCTGACCACGCTCTTCGTCGTTGTCGCCTCAAAAACACCATTTCCACGTGCACACGCCCAACGCTGGACTGGCGCTTGTTGCGCTCCGCTGTCGACGCACCACACTATAAAAAAAAATCCCCTGAGGATTTGTTGTGCACCTCACACCCGCCAGTTCCCGCTTTGTTGTTTCGAAAAGAAGCGATTCATGGTGCGTAATTTTTTTTCTGAGATCTCTAATAACAACCTCCTGCTATTCCTGCAGCCCATGCCATTGTAGCCTACCGCCTCGTCTCCAGCCTGCTTCTTGCATACATTCGCATTGAAGTCGCTCATCAGTGCACTGCACTCTGTTCTTACTTCGTTCTTTGCCGATTCTTGTCTTCATAGAAGTTTTCAACGAGTTGGTCATCATGGCTAGATGTAGGCGCGATAACCGCAACCACCTTCTGCTTGTACCTTTTATTAAGGATAATTAAAATAGCAGCCACCCTCTCGCTGATACTATAGAACTCCTTTAGGCTGGAAGCTATATCCAGATTGATGTGAAATCACAAACCCAGTTCTCGTGCACCCGCTAATCACGATAGCACAGTACGTGCCCGCCCCTCATACATCTAATCTGTGCTCCTAGCGTCACTAAGCCCTGTGCCATCTCTTATAATACCCGCTGGTTAATGGTACAGCACAGCTGGGCTAACCACACTGATTAAGGTTCTACAGTTACACATTGCCAGATTCAGTTTCGGATGGTGGCCTGTCCGGAGCTAGAGATTCTAAGGACCCTCCGCTGCCCCATAGGTCTGACCGTCGCCTTGATAATTTGCTGCGCAGCCACTGGGGACTAAAAGCCGAGGATTAACTAGGTAGTTGATACAAATTTCTGGCCTAATACTGCACTCGTGGAGCCGAATCCTTAGTGGGTGAGGTAGTGCGTTGTCAGACCTTTTCACTCAGATCAGGGCCTGGTTGCGAAATTCCACCGACACGTGGAGCTTTTTTTTAAAGCTTGGTGGAGAATTGCGCGGCACAAGGATTCAAACACAGGTCCTGTTGCACGCGAGGTAGATGCTCTACCTCTACGCAGTCGCTGCTTGTTGTGTACCATCGTTGTCAGAAAGTAGAAAAAGAACAAAAAAAATGCCATCCGTGGAATTTCAACTCACGACGACATGATATGTCAACATTTAAACGCCCATTTTCAGTGGTCCATACTGGAGAAAATCACTCTCTGGGAAGAAAACACTGATAATATTATCGCCAGGCGCAAATGAAATTTTTTGACAATATCAGGGCTAGTTCGAGTAGCTCTGAAGGCAATAAACTGATCAAAACTCATCACTGAATGGTAGTGGACGGAATTCTAAAAGAACCCAAGCGTAGCAGCGGCACGGCAGACAACTGTGAGGTCGGATGAAATGAATGACTTTTGCTGGGATAAGTTTCCCGCTGCTAGCTCGGTACAGGGTTGATTGCAGGACTTAGGAGCGGCCTTTCTCTTGCAGTGCAAGTCGTTAGGCTGGTCATGATGATGTTGGAGCACATTAACTCACTGTTTACATAATATTATTTAATGTTAAATTTCAAGCGAACACGGGAGAGAAGGTATTCGTCTTAAGCGTCTCACGAAAAGTCGTAGCAATGTGCAGTCATGTTGACTCAAAATTTTATATCGTGTCATGTTTTTATATCACAGGAATGTGCCAGAGAACTCATAATTTATAATAGAGCAGAACACATCCCAGGAAATATGCACGAAAGAGTTATGTTGACACATGTTTGGCCCGTAGACCTAAATAAATGCTTGCTATGTTTTGAAGGCGGCAATTAGGATGAACAAGCAATCTATAGATATAATGGTTGCATGGTCTACCGAGGGCAAAACAGTACCCGCAATGTAAATGCACCGAATAGTTCTGGACAGGCGCATTATTCCTATCTACTGCATTTATACCAGGCCTGGAGGCCCGTTCTGGTTCAGGAGCAGAGTGGAAATATACAATAAAGTTTTCGCAAGACGACGGAACACACCGCGTCTATCTGGAAAATATTATTCGAACCGCGCTGCACTGCCCCGTCTCCCCATTCACCATCGCCATTATCTTGCTGGTTCAAACGCAACATATAAAAACCGGCCCGCTTTCTGCACTACCATGGCTTTCCCAAGGATAGTTTATAGAGAGAACGTTCGCCGTTCGTGGTTTCCACGCACAAACTTAACGAAGTGTCCTGCTGGGAAATGTAAACTTTACTTGCAGGAAACTTTCTCGACTAATTTGGGTTGGACGCTTTTGAGGTTGGCAACCTGGGGCCGAGGAGCGCGGATGTGATTCACGTCGGCTCCGGAAATTCTGTCTCGTTGTGCCAGAAACGTTTATCGGATGTTGGATTCAATGATACCTTGTGCATGGGAACACGTCAGGACCACGTGGATACCAAATTTGTTACTGTGAGTGCAACCGTTTGTCTGTTGCTATCGATTTTGTGCGGACCGCCTGGGACGCGCTAGGCGTCCGTTAGGCCTAGCCCATCTTCGGCCGGAGACGCCGGCCCGGAGGCCCCTGCGCCGCCGGTCAACCGCCGATTCTGTGGACCCACCATGTCGATGGAGGTGACCGTCGAAGGTACGGACCTGGATCCGGAACATTATGACAGCAGCTGGGTCAAAGTGCTCCAACGAAAGGTTGAAGCGAAACACCAACGGAAGCTTCTCGAAGGTTCCAAGGAGAACGCCAAGGTGGAGACGCGCCGTGTCGGACGCGGGGAAGCCGGATACAAAATTGCAGGTGGGGCCGTTTTAGGCCCTACCAAAGCGGTCCGGAGGAAAGCGGCTGAACGATCGATCGCTATGAATCTTCCGAGATTCCCGGATGAAGGCATCAAGGTGATTCTTAGGCCTCGTGAAGGTCTGGGCGTGATTAAACGCACGTCGGGCCCGCTGATCAGTCAGGCCCTCGCCAAGGCTGCCGGACTCGGCTGGTCGGAGCAGGACTCATGGTGTGTAAACGGAAAGCAAGGTACGGTGCTCTTTCATTCCTTGGACTTTAACCGAGGCGTGAAGGTAGCTGCAATCCGTTGCTTTAAACTCGACGACAACGAGCACGAAGTTGTGGCCAATATGATCGCACCGGAGGATTGCGGGCGAGGGGTAGTCCACGGGATCTCTGAGAGGTTCACGGAAGAACAGTTGCTGAAAGCACTGAGAAAGGATCCGAAGAATCCAGACGTCGCTGGAGTGCGTCGGATGGGCAAGACTTCTACTATTATTATCACCTTTCTGGAAGCTGACGTTCCAAGGTTTGTCAGGATTGAAGGCATGCTCATGCCCTGCTGGTTGTTCAAAAAGAGATATGAAGTCTGCTTCAGGTGTGGAGAACTTGGTCATCGCTCCGATGTGTGCGACAGTGAAAACCCAAAGTGTCGTGGCTGTGCGGTGGTGTCGCCGGCCGAAGATCATCAATGCGTTCCCAAGTGTCGCCTATGTGGAAAAGGCCATCTGACGGGTGACAAGCATTGCAAGGAACTCTTCCGTACGCCATACGTAATCAAGAAGAAACAGTGGGAAGCAAAGTTAGCTGCCGAGGAGGAGGCCAAGAAGCAGCAGCAAGTCCGTTTCAGTCGTAGAGATGGCCGCAGTGCGTCCCACGAGCGACCCTCGAGCCATCCGAGGTACCGTTCCGCTTCGTTTCCTCGCCTGCAGCCGCCTTCGTCCAAGACGACGACGGAGGGCTCTCGATTGAAGCAACAGCAGCAGCAGCAGCAGCACCAGCACCAGCAGCAGCACCAGCAGCGGCAGCACCAGCAGCGGCAGCAGCAGCAGCAGCACCAGCAGCAGCAGCAGCAGCAGCGGCAGCAGCAGCAGCAGAAACAGCAGCAGGCGTCAAAAGTGGATTGTGTAAGTAGTGTCTCTCAGGACTCAGATGAAGTCAAGGCTCTCAAAGACCAGAACCGATTATTACAAGCGAAAGTTAAGGCGCTGCAGGAACAGGTTATGGCGATAGGCAGGACTTCGCAGCCGATGAATGATGTAACGCAGCCGGGGCAGCTGCCGCGGAAGGAGCAGGCAGAGCTCCCTAGGGAAAGTCCTCCAGCAACAAAAAAGAAGAGAGGTTCAGAGGAGGATCTTGAAACCCGTATACAAGGATTAGAAAGACGACTCAATAAAAAGGAACAGGATGATCAGATTTTTCAACAGCAAGTTATGGCCGCTTTGGAGCACCTGAGGGCTGCTATGGAACAGCTGCGCGCCGATATGGCAAGCAGAGACGAGAGAATTCAGTGGGTATATCAGGAAATTATTAACCTTCAAAATGGCTCTGCGTCACCGTAGACATACCATTTGGCAGTGGAACTGTAGGGGCTTCGGTCGCAAACGCGCGGTACTCCAGACTTTTTTGATGAGCAGTGACAAACCCGAAGTAATCGCGTTGCAGGAGTGCGGTAAGCACGCCAAGCTGGCGAGTTACAAATCGTACGTAGGACGAGGTGACAACACGCGAGTAGCCACTCTCGTCAAAAGGAATATAACGGTGTTGCAGCATGATACCGGGACTACAAATCTGGACCATATTCTGATTGAGATAATCTCGCAAAAGAGGAAACTCAATAGTCTGTTCATTCTAAATGTGTATAGCCCGCCACGCCAAAAAAGTCCTTGCGGCTTCGATGAGCTCTTCGCGAAAGCGCGCGTGATCTCGAAGGGAGGGCCCCTTTTGATAGTCGGGGACTTTAACGCGCATCACCCGGCATGGGGGTATAAGTACACGCAGGTAAAGGGACGCGAACTATGGACTAGTATTCAGCAGAATGGCCTAGTGCTTCTGACGGATCCCCTAAGACCTACCCGTCAGGGCAACAGTGTTTCGACAGACACGTCCCCGGACTTAACTCTAACCGGAGGCCGCATCTCTGCCACCTGGTGCAACACGGACGAAAACTTGGGTAGCGATCATAAAATTATCGAAATTGTAGTCGACAACGGACCACCGGTTGCCCGCACCAAGAAGGTGGCTTCGGTGAACTGGGAGGCTTTCCGAAATGGCCGCACGGGGCAGGAGGAAGGCATAAGCAACATTGATGACTGGAGTAAAAATGTCCTTCAGTCGGTCCGCGAGGCAACCGAGGAGGTAGAGGTTGACGAAGAAGTCCAGGGAGTAGATCGTCACATGGTCCGTCTCTGGCGCAAGAAGAAGGACCTTGAAACGCGGATTGCGGACAAGAGGGGGAACAGGAACTTGCGAAGACAATTGGCCTTGCTTAACAAGGAAATCGAAGAGTACGCGCTCGTTTTAACAAGGCAAAACTGGAACAACATTTGCGACCAACTGGACCGAAACATCGGGAAGGCAGGTACGTGGCACTTGCTTCGGCATCTTCTAGATCCGGACAAGTCCAAACTGGAGGCCAGGCAACAACTTCACCGGCTAGTACATACATTTGACGGGACCACGGATACGCTCATATCCCAAGTCCGGGACCGGTACTTGAGCTGCGCGACGGGTACAGCTGAACCGCTACCAGATTACGGGGGGCAGGAAAACCCGGACTTAGATAAACCGATAACGGTTGCCGAAGTCCGGGCAGAAATAAACAGATTGAGGACCAGGACTGCCGTGGGTCCGGACAAGGTCAGCAACCGAATTCTAAGAAATTTGGACGACACGTCGATCCGACATCTCGCTGCCTTTATGCAGGAGTGTTGGGAAGCCGGTCGACTGCCGACAGCATGGAAGGACGCGAACCTTGTGTTCCTCCCGAAGCCGGGAAAACAGCCGGGTTTCGAGCACCTGCGTCCCATTTCGCTCACGTCGTGCGTGGGCAAACTGATGGAACATGTGATTCAGACCCGGCTGAACCGATTTTTTGAGGACAAGTGTTTATATCCAAATACCATGATTGGATTTAGACCGCATTTGTCGGCATGTGATGTCATGCTGCAGCTAAAAGAACAGATAATAGAAAATCCAACGCTAGACACCAGGGTGATCGTTGGTCTAGACGTGTCGAAAGCTTTCGACAACGTAAAGCACTCGGCCATTCTGGAGGGTCTGGCTGCGTTAGACGTGGGTGTTCGTACCTACAACTACATACGCGATTTCCTTACAAACAGAACGGCATCTATAAGCATGGGGGGTAACACACTGACGGGTATTCAACTGGGCAACAAGGGCACACCGCAGGGATCGGTGTTGTCCCCGACCCTGTTTAATATCGCCATGCTTGGCCTCCCCGCACAACTGGACAAAATTCCGGGGCTGAACCATACGTTGTACGCAGATGACCTGACTCTGTGGATGTGCAGGGGCAGTGATAGCCAAATTGAACTGACGCTTCAAAGAGCTATAGATGTAACAGAAAAATACTTAGAACCAATCGGTCTCAGGTGCTCGGCCGAGAAATCGGAAGCGCTATTTCTCGCGCCCATGCGGTCGCCACAGCGTCGGCGCATAAAGCAGGACGGACCGTATAACGCTGGAATCACACTCAGGGTCAACGGTAATGTAATTCCAGCGGTGGAAAGCATTAGGGTTCTAGGATTACGAATTCAGGCGAACGGCAGGAACTCGGAAACGATTCAGAGACTAGAGGCTAGCACCAGTCAAACTTGCCGACTCCTAAAACGAATCGCTAACAAACATGCGGGTATGAAAGAAGCTAACCTCCTTAGGCTAGTGCAATCTTTTATAATCAGCAGGATAGTCTACGTGGCACCTTATTTGCGGCTTTACCAGGCGGAAAAGGACAAACTGGATGTTTTAATCCGTAAAGGGATAAAAACAGCACTAGGTTTACCACCCTGTGCGCCAACAAAAAAGATTTTGAGTCTAGGGGTTTCGAATACCCTCGAAGAGCTCATTGAGGCTGCAAGGACCTCGCAGTATCAGAGACTTTTACGCAGTCGTACTGGTCGCAGCATTCTGGAGAAGCTGGGGCACGAGCCTCGAGCGTGCTCGAGACGTACGGACCTGGTTCCTAGACAGGTTAGGGACAAATTAAAGATACCCCCACTCCCCAAAAACATGCATCCCATCTACCATGAGAGCCGGAGGAAGGAAAGAGCAGTAGCGTTGCAAGCCCGCTTTCAGGGCAGACAGGATGTCTTGTATACGGATGCCGCACAATGCACAAACAGTTCGGGGCACATTTCGGTAGCCACTAGGGAAAACGGAGGCCCGGTAGCGTGCTGCAGCACCAGACACTCGACAGTAACGGAGGCGGAAGAGTTGGCCATTGCGCTGGCTCTAACTCAACAACAGGTTAAAATTATCGTGAGTGACTCAAAATCAGCAATTAGAAACTTTGACGCGGGCTGCATTTCAGCTACAGCAGCACGAGTGTTGGCCGGCAGTCCACCACCGGCAGAACTGGTAGCGCTCATCTGGACACCCGCGCACCAAGGGTTCAGGGGAAACGAGAAAGCGCACGCACTGGCCCGAGGATTAGCTACTTTCCGGGATCCCAGTGGCGTCTTGTGCACAACCCCTTCCCCCTCGCGCGATGAGGAGCTCCTACAGTTCGACGACGACCTTAACACGTATCAGGAAATCCTAAACCATTACAAATTAGGCCGAGCGGTACTTCCAAAAGCAAGTAATCAGCTAACCAAAAACGAAGAGGTTGCGTGGCGCAAGCTCCAAACCGGAGTATTCCCTAACCCTCAGCTTTATAGCAAGTGGCACCCTGAGATTTTCAGCCCCAGGTGCAAACGTTGCGACGGCATAGCGGACATGATCCATATGGTATGGACATGTCCGAGCTTTGGACAACTTGACCGAACAGATGAGTCCTGGGAGGCACTGCTTCACAACGAGGACGAAACTAAACAACGTGAAGTCATCCGTCTCGCCCTTGCCGCTGCTGAGATCCAAGAGATCCCGGTCGACGGCTGAGGGGGAGGACATGGCTGGGACCGAGCGGCGCCTCGGATACCCATCATCCTTTTGACGGGTGCTAATAAATGTTATTTCTCTCTCTCTCTCTGGACGCTTTTATTATATGCCTAAAACGCCTTTTCATTTTTTGGGGATGAGAAGGTGTTATCGCATTTAAGGGTTGCACAGCCGCATTTATCAGCCTTTTGGCATTCTGTTTGTTCGCAAGGTATATTTAAAGCATAGCGTGGAAAAGAGAGACAGCCTAACACTCTAGCTAAAAAAAAACGAAATATGCGGTCATAAAGTGCCTTCCTTTTTGTAGGGGAAAGGGTCTCGGCGTCGTCAGTAAAATCACAAATACCAGAATACAGGAACGCGTCTGGGCTGCTTCAGACGGGCATGGCGTTGTGTTTTATTCGAGCTTCGGCGAAAATAGCTTCCTTCGCATACGAAGAAGCTTCCTGATTGGCTTCCAAGAACCCACTTTCGTTGGGCATGAAATACTTTCGAAGGAGTGCGATAGCATGATATTTACTCGGAAGAGCAAATATCATGCTATCGTAACACTGAATGCATTTTACGAGCACTGTATGCACACTAATGCGGAAGATTTCATAATGAGAAAGATTTTATAATGCTAAAGATTCCAGGGTGCCAGAAAACATCCTCGAATCTGATGCAGCCTCCTGCGGTAGCAGGAGGTCTTGCAGGCAGAACATTCGAAATAAAACTGCACTGTCAGGCTTACAGGCGAGTCGGCTGCAGAATATTTCTGCAACGCTGTGAGTGACAGTATCTGTGGTCGGTAAGAGAAATGACAGAACATTATAAAACTAGCAAGGTACTTGTAATCACCACCCACTGACTCTTGTCGTTTGCGTGAAAGAGAGTGAAGGAGCTTGCACTGCCGGGCCCTGGTATTGGGTTACGGGAAAACAGAGCGTATAAGCTACTTGCAGAATCATAACCGTGAAACCACTCAAACACAGCAGCCGTGTGCAGAGGCAGTACTCAACGTTTAGAGCAAGTGCAAGAATGAGGTGTGATTGCTAACCCGACGTCGACACGTACATCCCACGAAAACAAGTGTAGGTCAGTGAGGATGCGTCCGCAAGGAAATTCGGCGATAACACCGAGACATCTAGCTGAACGATGTCTTTGCAATGTGACGGCACTCGAAGCTGTTGAGCCGCTTGCCGGAAATGACTGATGGAGCTTGTGAGATTCAGGTTGCTTTTGCCCCAGGTCTCTAAGCATCTGAGAGCAACACGTTCGGCTTGGCGACGTCATGTGCCTCCAATCAATTGGGTTCCGCCGTTCGGCCGACCTTACTTGTGAATTGAATGCCCGCCGGCTAATCAGGACTTTTCTGGACAACGCCGGATGGACGCCACCGGCTTTTCGCTCCAGTGAGGGGTCTGTGCGATCGCGTAATTAAGCATGGTGTTCTCCCGACTTGTCAGGTGAAGGCGACAGTAGTAAGCAGTAGCTTATATTTCAGTCTTTCTGAAGCACAGCTCCCGGAGAAATGGCTGCAATCACAAGCTGTAAAAGAAGAAATATAATAAATCTTGCAATATCTTTTATTCAGCGAGACATTGATGGAATAACATCTGTACGCTAGCGGAACACGAGCACTGAATGGTTGGTAAGGTGTAGAAGGCTGCACCTGCAGAAGTGAAGGATCTATGCTAGATGAATGTAGCACGCGCTGTGTTTGCAAAGGAAAGGAAGCATTTGAGTCCCTCCGCACTGTAATATTTGCATTTTGTGGATGCGTCAAAGTTGTGTTAATCATTGTAATTAAGAAATTTGCAGGCATATGGTGGGCGCAGCTGGCAAAGGACAGGGTTAATTAAAGATACATGGGAGAGGAGAGAGAGAGAGAGAGACTCTTTAATGAAGAAACAGAGAATTTAGCCGGCGTTTCAATATCGCTGGCATGCTACTCTGCGTAGGGAGGGGAATTTGGGAGATAAAGACTGAAGGAGAGCAGCGTGGAAGAGGTGGAAAAAAAAGAAAAAAAAGGGAGAGGCATTTGTCCTGCAGTGGGCGTAGTCAGGCCGCTGCTGCTGCTGCTGATGATTTTCAGCTTCGTTGCGCACAACGTTTTTTGCGCATCTGTACACAGGTTCAAGTCCGGCACTATAGTGGATGCTGCAGGTGAAAATTACCAAATCACGAATAGTGCCATTAAATTTAGCCAAGTAACTTTGGAATTGCAATTGTTCCATCCTTGTGGAAGAGGTGGCCACGTGACAATAGATCCCTTTAAAACTTATTCTAGGACTTGTCTACCTATTTAGCAAAAAAAGAATTAAGGTGGTTTCTTCCCAATATTGATTCCAGCGCGTGAAGTGCGGTAGGCTTGAAATCTAAATCAGATACGTTTAAAGCAGTTTCTGCATAAGGAATAAGCTTGTGTTGATAAATGTTTTCCTGTTTTGCTTGTTAGGTGACAATAAAAATTCAAGTATGTTCCTCTCGTTGAGGATTGTTAGAGTAGAAGGAAGCATTGTCAACTGTTAAACTCTGTTAAACCTAGTCAGTAAAACGCTAGCTCTGTGGTTGACATTGGTTTTAGTTTTATTTCAAATAAATAATTAACGCTAATTATTTAGGCTCGCTGACTAACAAGTACAATCGCAATTGACCTAAGCTTTTCGATATATATGACTGGGTGTTATAGCGCAAAGTTTGCTTTGAACTGCAATTACCTAATTAAATACAATTAGAGAGTACTACCTAGTACAGTGCGTTTGCACTGAACCTAAGCTTTCCAACGGCATATGACGGTGCTGTAGCGCAGTTTAATTTTAATTGCTATTAATTCATTAACGCTAATAAATTCTGGTCACTAACTAGTACAGCGCATTTGCACTCAACCTAAGCTTTCGAACGGTATTAACTCGATGCTATTGAGCAACTTTTGGTTTTAATGACAATTACCTTTTTAACGCTAATTAATTCAAACTAGTAAATAACCACTGGCCATAACTTATTGTCCAAACACGTGGTTGACCATCGTTCATATATTAAGCTTAGACGGAGCGGTAGACAGTAGCGAAATTGACTAAGACCCGCTTTTACCTTGGGATGTATAGAAAGTAAAAGTACCGGCATGGAGGCGTATTCCGATGTTGTACCCCCGTGAGTAGAGCTACTCTCTGATATGGGTGTTACACCTCCAGTGAAGGGAAAAACAGTGCCTGCGGTTGTTGAATCGTTCTTTTGATTAAATGACCTTCCCTGGAACTTATATGAGGAATGTTCATATACCTATCGTGTTCTTAATTACTATACACATCTCTCTGTATACAGTGCGAATATGTCAGGTGGAGGCAAACTTTTGAGACTAACACTATTATGATTTTTTGCCTAAAATGCAAATGTCTAGGATGAATCCGAAGCAGTCCTGCTGTTTAATGCAGTTGTTGCCATTTAGAAGACATCCCAAGGTGGCCTAAAATCTAAGAACTAGTACTCTATCAGACAAAGTATATTGGCTGTAGCACAATTTCTACAATCTACTTACTCGCCCCAATTGCCTCAAAACTGAAAAGACGATTTTGGAATAAATTACGGCCGAGACGAGTTGGAGGGTATTTATTTTCGGTGCTTGTGTAATGGAGCGGAGCTGTATGGTTACCTGTGACCCGCTTCTCATCTCATACCAAAAATAGTTCCACCGCTGATTCCGTTGAACATAAATTAACGGACCTCTATTTGAGCGACAGCTGAAGGTTACCTGAGCAAAATTTCTCAGTAAGTACCACTCAGCGAAGGCATTCACTTCCGCAGAACAGCATGAGAACAGACTATATGTTGACTATGGCAATTTCTCCGAGACAGTTACAGTTCTAGCCTCATCTGAAAATATTTTATCCCCTCCGGGATGCCATTCAAATTTTCCTACATCTGTTTCAAAGCAGGTATTTACCGAGGAAAAGCGCTTCCCAGAAACGAGGGACGTTGCAGTTGAAAGCAAACACTTCCGCCAAATCCTCTTAAACCATTTTATTCGCTGCGACAGATGAAGGCAAATACTTCATATTCCATTCCTATTTCGGTGTAAATGCCGACATGAGTGCAAGTGAACCTACGCAGGGTTAGTCACACACGGATTACGCAGCAGGCCGCCAGTTATCTTCGTTCGCGAATGGGAAGGCCAGCAGAGTACCGTGCTTCATGAAATTACTTCCAAGCGAAGGGTTTCCGCAGTTTTCTGCTATTGTCTGGAATGTTTCAATGTTTGCCGCGCTGTATCAACTCTAAGGCGGCAGCGATCTGTGAATTACTCGCCAGCTGCACCACTAGAGTTCGCAACATGTACGCAAGAGGCTGCCACAGGAATGAAAATGAAGCATATATCTGTGCTGAAAAGCAATGTCGCTCGTTCTTTCGGTAGAGAAGGAAAGCAGTGGACAAAAGGCAGCACGCCGAATAGTTCAGAGGTCTGATTCCCGTCTCGGCTGCGGATTTTTTCCCAAAAATTTCTTATTACAAGGAGTATAAACATTGCTGCATTAGCCGTGCGCTGCATTCTATAGCTTAGCTGGAGTGCGGTGGTTCTGAAATGAGGACTGAAACATGGGAACAGTGTATACTCCATCGCAAGGTATTCCCACACTACTTTACTTCTCAGAGTGTGCCGGCACTGATGAGTTTTGTATCGTTTGTTAGAACTTGTGAACAATACAAAAAGGCACGCGTTCATTGTTGGCGACTTCAGTATAGATACACTGTCAACACAACTTGCGATGATGTAGGTATTGGAATGTACGTTATCAAATTAGTGTGAAATATAGTTTCAATGCCCACTATGCTGACTTTAAATGGCAGAAACTTGGAACGACGCTTTAGCTACCCTTAAAGGTAGACAGGCTGTGTTTAATTGTTTACAATACAGGTGACTCTAGCTGGCGACAGTTATTAGTGGCGCAAATTACCTGTTTGCTTCCTACTCTGCGGTAAGAGGTGGTCGCACGTACGAGGCCTCTGAACAATCGCTCTGAACGAATCCTTCTCAGTGGTTTAACGGCAGCGCGACTGGCTGACAACCCATGGGTCAGCGGTTTGATTTCTACTTTACCAACTATTTCGTTCTGGCGAAAGGGTATACCCAACCATGTCTCCGCCCCGTTTGCCGTCTACACTGACCAAATATGAAGCCATAACTTCGGTAATGACGTCAGGCGCCAACGATAAAAACCGCCCTGAAATCAGCACGCTCATAAAGTGTGCTCGGCAACCCTTTGAAGCATTGCACTCAACGTCTCTCATGTTCTTCACACAGTTAAGAAATTTGTACTTCTTGTCTGCGCTCCGAACTCGTTATGCTGCGTTGATAGCCTTGTTAAGCCCATGTACCTTTATTGGAATTGCCAGTAGCTGCACTGAAATTCTACTTTAACTTCTTTTATTGTCTGGTGATGTAGAGGGAAATTCGGGTCCTGTTACAAGCCCGTTCCAGAAAACCTGTGATTTGATGCCTGTTCTCAATGAAATCAGACCTGTCCAAACATCTCTCTTAAATGAAGTGAAAAACATTTGCTCAAAAGTTTCAGAAAATGACGAAACACTCGATGATATCAAAACAAGACTAACAAAAATTGAAGACCGTTTTTAATCTATCCAATCACTTTATACAGAGCTGTAGGGCGTCCAGACTGTCACAAAGCAGCATTCCTCTAACATTTCTAACCTGAGCGTCCATACTGATTATGCTGAAGACGGGAATCGGCGCTCTAACCCAGTGTTTTTGCCATAAATATACTCACCGGGACACATGGGCAGTGTCAGAGAAGTCAGCGATGAATGTTTGCTAACGCCAGCTAGGTATAGTACCTGAACAATCAGACAGTGAGTAAGCACACCGCATGGGCACTTTACAACCCAGTAAAGACAGCCTTGACATCGTTAAGTTTTTTAAAGACCATGTTCTTTCCAATACAAAAAAAAGAATAATAAAACGTCCAGGGTACATTAATCTGGAACATTACTTGTCAAATACCACCACACTCGGAAATATCTGGTTGGGTTTGCGAAGTGCCAGAAATTAGATTCAATCTCAGCTGCGACAAGGTGTTAGTTGGCGATATTATACATAGTTACGACCGAACTGAGCAACAGGTCACCCCGCTGCGCCCATAGCACCACGAAAACAACTTTGGAAATAGTAAGCAATAGCAGAAGCACTTTACAGACACGTGATGCTCTTTATCATCTCAGAGACACTATAGACTCCTAGGTCCTTCTGCTTACCTGAACATGGTTAGGTACATCTATCAATAATAAAATTTCAAGCTACTTTTCTGATTTTGTCATTTTTCGCTAATACCGTTTGAATCCGCATGGGGGCCGTGTCCTCCCTGCTACTAAAGTCATCTCGAGTGCTCTTTTGTAAGCATTAGCTCCTCTTTAGAATTTTTTTTTATCATGCAAGTCATACTTTCCACCGGTAATGGTTTGCGTATGTTATCGTCCACCGGACACCGACTCTCATTTTGTAGTAAACTTTCGTGGTACCCTGCATTCAATATCTTCAATTCACCCAAATTTTCCCATTCTCCTTTTTGGCGGTTTTAACTTCCTGTCCATAAGTTGGTCTTAACTGGCTAATTGAATATCAGAAGATAACATTGAAAGCACCTTTGTAAACACCAGCATGACTTCTGGTTTATCTCAACTAGTTACTGCCTCAACACGCGTTACTCTTCTAGCATCCTCGACCTCGTCCTAACGTCTTTTAAAATTGCATGTAGCGCTTTTAGGATGACTACACACAGACGACGACACAACAAAGAAGTGTCCTCTCGCTTTGGGCTTCCTAATAGCGCTACATCCAATTTTAAAGGAATGAGTGAGCGACTAGCCGAGCGCATAGTGTTAACTACCAATTTACCGGGATGCCTTATTCGATTTATGGTTCTGTAATCGTGTTACTCCTTTAGATCTCTTTATGGCATGCAGGCATGAAATGAAACTCGCCCCTTTATACGTTTCATAAGCGCTCCCTACGGTACATCCAAGATATTGCAGCGCTGAGGTTGTCCAAAAATCAACTCCCTGATTTTGAAAGGAAGAATTTTAACCACTAACCTTAATAAAAACAGACGGATCATTCTTGTGCCGTCAGTAATTGAGGTGCACGCTGCACATCCAAGAAATACGGAAAGGCGCAGCGCCTTTGCTAACTTAAGATCATTTTGTCCACTTTTTCTTTTGATATTTGTCATGCGGCTGTCGACTTCTTATATAGAGGTATGTGTCTCAGAAGAATAAATCAGTTGGAACTGACTGCAGTCCTCTGAGATGTTGCCCTCTTTTGTGTTTTTCTATCCAGTTTCTCCGCGTCATCATTAGTTTAAGCCCAGACCCTGAAGCGAAGTATTATTGAAGACAGCGCAATTTCGCATATGTGCATTACTTACCAATTTCAGGAAAGTGTGTGGGGCAGCACCAGTATCTGTCTATGCACTAAATTAGAATATTTAGGCATTTATGCGTAAGTGAATGCGTAAAAACCTAGGTGGTAACGAGCAGTGTCATTGTCAGAGGCTGCGGACTTTTAGCGGACTTTTAGCTTTTAGACTTCTTAGGTGCGCGACACCGATGTATTATGGGACCATTGTTCTTTGCTGCTTGTGATAACGCCGCTGCTGGAGATGATCAGTCCCATAAAAAACTATTTGAAGGGTACTTCCTTATTTTAAGAGAAACTAACGAATGAAATCACGCAGAAATGTTGAACAGCAATGTAGAAAGGTTAACGCAGCGGCGAATACGCTGCGTTAACCTCATTAAAATATAAATATGCTCATACGAGGCGCAAAAGGTAGAATTTTCAGACAAGAGGCCGAATACGTAAGTAAAGAATAAACTTATAATGCAACATAATTTTTTTTTGTAATTACCTCAGCTCTTCGCTTAAGAGCGCATAAAAGCATAGATGATGCCTGTACGCATGATCATGCAAGAATATAATTCATTATGCGTGCATCTTTTGGGACCTTTGCTAGAAACACCTGAGTAAACATACAAAAACTTGAAGGCTAACCAGGGCGATTCGTGGGAACATGGTTTTTGTGGCGTATAATTAAAAAGAACAACATGTTGAATAGGAGCCGTTGAAGCTCAGGAAGCATAACAAAAACGGAAGCATTCTAAGTGATATATCACACCCAAACTGCCATCAAGAAAAGAGAACAATGATTGTACTTTACTGAATTTGGGGATGATCTAAAAATTTCAAAAGAGATCTGAAAACATTCGTCTTGATCCAAAAGTTGTGGACAAGACTTTTATCCTGATACCGTGAAAGCCACATAGCGCACAGCACACGGGCGCCTTTTGCGTTTCGCCTACATATGTCGCCCGGTGTGCTGTGCGATGTCAGTGCACGTTAAAGATCCCCAGGTGGTCGAAATTATTCCGGAGCCTCCACTACGGCACCTCTTTACGTCTTTCTTCTCTCAGCCCCTCCTCTATTCCTTCCCTTTCGGCGCGGTTTAGCAGTCCGCCGACATATGTGAGAAAATCATTGCGCCATTTCCTTCCCTCAAGAACCGATTTTAATTTTCAGGGAGGCTACATGGTGAAGTTCCAGCAACACCGTGAATGACGACATGCGTTTATTACATTGTTTTGGGATCGCGTGGGAATGTATAGTTTTCAATGTGTCATTTTCTTAGGTGTGTAAATTTTTTTCTCATCTGCCGTGGCCACGCGCTGGCCGTTCCCTGCTTTCACGCATTTCGCGCACGTCTTGCAAATAAACCCAGACCGGTAACAACATGTGGTTAGTGCATATTGTCACAGGTTCGTATTGTTTTACGTGCGTATGTTTTCGTCCAAATCCATTCGAAGTAATTTATCCTGTATCATGCCCTCTAAATGCTTCTTTCGATTAAAAGTGGTGGTGAGTCCGCATCGCCAATGAAGTACTTCGATTCCTTCTTACTAGATTGTGCCACAATATTTTGCGTTTCGTGATCGAGACCGATGGTCTCGTCCAATAAGAACTACATTCGGAAAAGCGTAGTGCAGTCTACTGAAAGAGATCTTACTGTGGAAACGCGAATTGCACTCTGCGCTACATAAAACTCTCTTAATACTGTCTGGTGGCTAGTGTCAAACTAGTTTTGGATTTTAATTTTTGTAAGTGGGCAATGTCTAATGCTATGGTTTCAATAACTGGAAGAAATAGCTTACGTGCGTCCAAGCTGCTAGGATTGGGTGCTATCTTTGCTAGGTAAGAATTGAAGGCTGAGCGAAATTTCGCATTAAATGTAGTGGTTAAACGATTCGTGGCAGCGCAAGTAACGTAATCGCAAAAAAAGAACTGCTTGCATTTTCTCGTTATCGCAGAGATGATGTTTGTTTATAGTGAGTGACGGGTTTCTCGTGAAATGCCGGTGCTCGTTGGTAAGAAACGATCCTGAGTAATGCGAGCATGTTACGCAGCGTAGTTTGCGAAAAGATTATAATCCTCTTGGTGTGGCTATGGGCGTGTTCAGCGGTGCAAAATAAAGTCAGTTCACAGGCATGTTTCTTAGAGAGCACACTGATTCTGAGTATAATTTGGGCAAGTGAATTGACTAAGCACCAGATGACGACCATCTCAAATGTGCACTGAGGATGGAGTGAAGCTCCTTGTGTCAAAGCGTTACCGTCGGCGGGATGACTGAGCGCGTGACCCTGGAAGGGTGGAAAGGTCGTTCAACGACCGCTGAGCATGCGTTACACGCGGCCTGGTGATAAAGTACATCGTAAGGTAGCTCTCGAAAGCAGTTCAATACCAAACCACATCGCCCCACCACTCATCAACGTGTGCTTGACTTCACGTTACATAAGCCTTTTTGAGCTACCCCAGGTAAGTTCCCTTCGTTTTTGCGGTAAGAATATGAAACTGAAATCGTTTTCAAATTTCAAGCACGAACTAAACTTAATTTCAAAATAAAACACAGCTGTCAATAGGAACCACCTGTAAGGGGGAAGAGGCACAACTATTTCAGAAGTAGGAAGAGCAAGCAGAAGAAATCGAGCATCTCTTGGATGTCCTCTCAACGCAAGACCTAAAAAATAAGCGAAGTACTTTATTAGCAGAACCACGAAGAAAGCGATGTCGGCAACTAATATGCCCGCGACATGAAGAGTGATTACTAGCTGCAAATATTTTTTCAAGTATTTGTCAAAAAAAATTCTCCAACTGAGCGGTCCTATGAATAAAAGAGGGATATCTTTCAAGCATTTATATCCTTCACCTAAGCATATTTTTTTAATCGATTTTTGGGAAAGGAAATGGTGCAGTATCTGTCTCATATATCGGTGCACACCTGAACCGCGCCGTAACGGAAGGGATAAAGGAAGGATTGAAAGAAGAATGAAGAAAGAGGTACCCTAGTGGAGGGCTCCTGAACAATTTCGACCACCTGGGGATCCTTAACGTGCACTGTCATCGCACAGCACGAAAACATTTTCGATACTGCTTAGAAATTTTGGGTAACGTTGAAATTATATGTACTAAATATTAAACGCAAAGCGGTTATAGGCTTTCTAGAGCAAAGTCATAGGCTTCCAGAAACCTACACCTATAGGCTTCCTAGAGTGCTCGAAACACTTCAAAGCCCTCCTCTTCATGCGCCAGTTCAGAACTCTACATGGCAGCATACTGTATAAAAGATGTTAATATTGGCATGCATTACTCCCACGTTCGTAGAAGTGATTACGCAATATTTATTAAACAGTTGGCACTCGTCATTCCATATAAGAGATGCGACTGCAGGCCTTGATTTATTTTATGTTTTGTTACGTATTACAAATGGAAAGCAACTATAATGTTTACACAATGCTGCGCAAATCTCGAAACTCAACCGCAGCTCTGGAACAGCACCAGCAGCTTAATTTCTCACGCTTTCCCTTGCCCCGCTCTCGTTGCTGTGCGGCTCACCACGAACGTACAGTAGGTGTCATACTTAAAGGTAACGCGACAGTTGGTTAAACTGGCTCTTATTGCGCAGAAGATTAGGTTTCACCACGAATCTAAAAAAAAGTCTGAGGGCACACGCGAGGGGGTGCCAGAAGCCGACCTCCCGTTTCGCGGTGAAATCTGCTTTTCGCTGCGTTAAAGGACCGCATGCACCAAATTTTCGAACTATGTGTTGGATGTCGAATGATGCGTACCGCATTAGAAAACATAATTCATGACGTGGTATTTGCCAGCACTCAATAAATAATTTTTTGACTGGATTTTTATCCTTGTAATTTCAATTTCGCCTTTAGTTATCAGCCAATGGTTGCGACGTTGCGAGCAGACCATGTAAGGTGCACAAAAGAAATGTTAGGGTTCTAAAGTAGTGAAACAGAGTAGGATATGCGCAAGCACTTGTGGCAGCGGCCTTTTAAGGATCTTATAGCTGCGAAGCTTTCGGAAGCCGCGTGCCGGAAGAGAAGGGGTAAGGGGGGGGGGGGGGCGTTTTCGTGCTTTGGCGGAGCGGCTTTGCAAGGCCTCCGCCGCTGGCGCTTCGTCAAAGGTTCAGGCTTCACACATACCTCGGGATTTCCGGCTTTGTTTAAGGAGTAGTGCTTGTCGCACTAATAATTATAATTAGTGATAACTATAGTTATAATTCATTTCAACTGGTCCATTAGCCTGATGGCAGGGAGTTAACAAAGAGCAATTATATTGAACCTTTTATATGCCTGACGTGATCTAGTGCTCAATTGTAAGGTCGTAACCAGTTTTCGACTGATGAAGCCCAAACCAAAACTGCATGGAAGAATAAATTCAACTGTAAATTAGGTACTGTGCCTATAGTCGAATTTCACGTGATAATTCATGCTTAGTAATATTTTCCGCGTGATTAGAAGGCAAAAATGGGCTACAGAAGTTTGGGTCTCTATCCTTTTAACTTGTCGCGTTCATATCAAGTGTTACGCGCGCTATATATTGGGGTCTTGTTGTTACTGTGGAGAATACCCTCACCCAGAAGCCTGCATCGTTTGATCAGTGCAAGCCTTTTGCTTGGCCTCCCACATCCCAGCGCGTTGGGATACTTAGAAGTACTAGACAAAGGCCACTGCGCCGAGAGAGCCATCTTCCGCTATGCGCGGCCACGTAGCGAAGCGAAGAAGGGTCGCTGGCAGAGACCCTCGTAGCGTAGCTTCTATAATGTCGTGCCCCTTTTCACGTGGATGGTAATGACAACAGCTCCCTCCCAGCCTAAAAAGAATCTCAAGGAGGAAATGTGTGTGCAGTAAATACATTAAAAAATGCGCCCTTAAAGGCATAACACAACTGAGGGCACATTTTCCACACCCATATTTTTTCTGTTTCTTTAAAGGGGTTCGCTCACCAAGTAAGCAGATGTAATGCACTCATGCACACTTCAGAAAAACAAGGGTGCAGCGGTGTTGCAGCTCCTTTGGGTGCAAAGGTGCGTGAGGTATGTACAGGTGCTCTTAGGCATCTTCAACTAGTTGGCAGTTCGATCAAGAGTTAGTTTGAAATTACGTGAGCTATCCGAAATTTCCATTAAATGACAGCTGAAGGTGCGATACGTGCAGTGAAGACTACCATTTTAGCCAGAATAATGTGGTAATTAACTGGATTATTTCGGCTCAACAGCTAAGCATCACTGACTACATATGGGGGTTCACTCAAATGGCGTATATAAATTTAGAGAAAGTATTCACATAATAAATGTCGAAATATTGAGCGAAGCCTTGGCGTCATCTGTGTTGATTTCTTTTACCTCAGTGACCTTTTTGAGCTGATTCCATTGATGCTGATACCTATTTGGGTTCCTCTGGAAAAAATAGGCTACACAAACTAGCATCATGTTAGTATGCAAGCGGATTTGTTGAAAGTTTGCTTCGCTTAGGAAGCGTTTTTCTTTTTTGAATATACTTGAAGAAATCACGCCTTGCCGTGAATATTATGTAGACATCATAAGTCTGATTCCACTGCAAACAGGCTCAGAATATAAAGTGAAGATCATCTGGGTATTATAATTAGAGCTGGGAATGCCGTAATTGTTCTGCAAAGTTAGACAGGTCGTTTGGCAGCTTTTGAAAGGAAATGTCAGCTTCAGTTCAAGAGTACATGCAAGAAAAAAATGTCCACTGTGTCCCGTAAAGAAAACAAAGCCAATGAAAGTGCAAAGCAAGTGCACTTGCCATGTGCAAGTGTTTTAAAGTACTCTTACGAGTCCCGAGCACATCCTTCGCCACCAACGCCATCCCTCGGACGCACCGGGAGTCCGTGTTGCGCGCTGCGAAATCATTACGCAGAGCAGCGCAATTTCTTACGTGCTTCGCGCCAGTCCCCGGCAGATACCCTCCGAGAAAAGCCGCCGCACTAAAAGCGTTAGAAATAGCCTCAAGTGCCTAGCGCGTTCTTTGTTTTGGGTATTTCCGCGCAAATTACATGCTTTAGACAGTAAATTACGTTGTGGAAAGCATTTGGCTCCGAATACGCATGCGTATCAGAGCGTACATATCGTCGTACTTACGGCGTGAATGAGAAAAAAAAAACAAGCTATGCGCTATGTTTTCGGGCTAGCGGTCGCCAGTACTTGATCATGCATGGAATAATCCGAGACTAAAAGACATGTAAGTTCATCTTTCACGTGTATTTAAAGACGAAGCTCGGGCATACCATAAATGGTAGCTTACGGCTCAGTCTTACATGGTCGGCATGATGTTCCTGTTTCTAGCTCTCATCCTAGTTGTATATCAGATGTCAGATTTTCAATACGTGAGACTTTTACTGTCTGACCACAGATACAGTGTCCTGAAGCAGACATAAAGGATAAGAATAGAGCAGTAAAACCCCTTTTTTAAAATCTGCTTGTGCAACTTCGTGATAAGAGGCCGGTTTTGTGGTGCCTTTGTTCCTGACACCACTACACGAACATGTTTTTCTTTAAACAACTTTATTTATTGTCAAAAAATCTCTTCATTTTTTTTATTCGCAAAGAGTACAATTGCTTCCTATTCTGTGCCTCTAAATTAATTTATAGGCATTAAGTCGAATATGAGCGCCCCTGGTTTGCAGGAGCAGCCTCGACTGTAAACGACCGCCCTTGAGACATGACCATAACATAACCATAACATAACATAACATAACATAACATAACAGGCGTTGAGACACAAACACACAAGGAAGGAACGGAACAGACGTTGACAACCACTGTGTGTGTTTATTTCTTATGTGTTTGTATTTTTCCAGCTGCAGTTATATTTAAAGAATGTAACCAACTTGCTAACAAACTCATTTTACTGGAACTGCCCATATTCTTAACTTCCAGCTTTCCTTTCGACATTTACTTTGCTCTTATTGTTTCTTCATTTCCACATCCACGTGGCAAGCGATGTTGAATTCCCAGGTGTGATGCCCATTGCGCTCATTTAAAGACATTTGTGGAGCACAGGAAAGCAATTTTCGCCAGACCTGTGGTACGTCTGCAGATATGCAAAAACAAATGCGTGAAGGCACACGCAATAGAGTCTAAGGTAAAATTCTCATTTTCTGGCATTGCGCGGCCTACTGAGCGTGCTCATGAATAGAAACCAGCTCGTTAACAACGTCCTACTTGACGGCCTGCCCTTAATCTTCCCCTAATGCATTTACCGAAGGCTACACTGCTCCTAATTAAATCCCCGCCCTGGCGCTCAGAATTCCATGCAGCGCTTGCACCCATTCCTGCTGACATTCTAGACCCCCGCAGAACGTGACCCGAGTTTGAGAGCCTCTTGTTTATTTGACCTTGGGTTTTCATGTGCTTCGTTCGCTGTAAATGGCACCCACGCTACTTTCCTCAGTACACGCCCCTTCCTTCCCAGAGGAGCCGTAAAGAAGGCGACAGGCGTCGCACGTGGAAAAGAATAAAAATTCGTAAGATTCTACGACACTCCTCCAGCTCATTTACTCTTCAATGGGAGTTTTTTTAGAGTTTCTTTTTTTTGTATTCGTGGATATGCTAATCTAAAACGCTGTTCTTAGCGGTTTTTACCGAAGAAAAAGCCCATTGTAAAGAATTTTCAAAAACGATGTTTAATTAAATGCCTATATTCGATAATGTTGTCGTTTTCCTCCCTTTTAAAGAGAATTCAGATATTTAAATATAGGACGTACAAAATTTGATGTAAGCAATTCCGCCGGCTTGAGAAGCGGCCCTGTGTATAATCGCATACCCGGCGTTAGAGCGCTGTGAGTTGTTCTTACATTTGCCGAGAATAAGTGCATGAAGGACAATATTCGAGTTGATGGCGTTGTTCACAGTTCCCTGTACGTCCTAACGCAGCCAGCCTTGATGCTTGAAGGGAAGAGTATCACGGCAGCTACCATTCTAACTTGCATAACAGGGGTAAGAATTGGGCGCGCTACCCGCGGTACACACCTGTGCAAGCTTCCTAATTACAAGAGAAATACAACCAGAAGCTTGGAAGACAGTAAACAAAATCTTTATTGATAAGAAAGGGAGACGCCCAGGAGTTGAAAAATTGCAGGCTGATCAGCTTATTGTCCGTTGCCTACAAGGTATTTTCTAAGGTAATCGATAATGAAGTCAGGGCAACCTTACACTTTAATCAACCAAATAATCAAGCAGGCTTTCGTAAAGATTATTCTAACATAGATCATATTCACACTATCAATCAGGTGATAGAGAAATGGGCAGAATATAAGCAACCTCTATATATAGCCTTCATTGATTACGAGAAAACATTCGACTCAGTGCAAACCTCAGCTGTCATAGAGGCATTGCGTAATCAGGGTCAAGATGAGCCTTATGTCAAAATACTGGAAGATATATATATATATATATATATATATATATATATATATATATATATATATATATATATATATATATATATATATATATATATATATATATATATATATATATATATATATATATATATATATAAGAGAAGTGGGCACTTCTACAAAGACACTTTTATTTATCAACGTTTCGACCGCGGTGCGGTCTTCTTCAGGACTGTAGCGGTCTCGCGTCAGATGGACGTTTTAAGTTTGTGAGCTCAAGAGGAGGGAGAAAGGAGTGTAACACGCAAATAGCAACAACAGTTCAAAAAATTGAAAAAAGTACAAAAATAAAGATGGGGGTGCGGGGAGCAGACAGGGACAATATTGGGGGAGGAAGCAAAAAATAGAAATAAAAGAAAAAAAGCGGGGAAAACTAGTATAGTAAGAAAGGGTGGGGTACAAAAGGAGATGGCGAAACGAGAGAAAGGGAGAGGAAGACGGTGCGGGGGACATGGGCAGCACGGCAACCACAGGCGTACGAAAGCAAAACGTGCAAACAAAACACACAAACAAAATGCACAAACACAAAGGGCGCCGCTGCAGATGCGTGGCCAAAGAGGAGCCGCTGCGCAAATGACACTGGCAGTGACGAACAGGCCAAACCAGGCGCCTTTTGAGGGTCTCACTAATTTCCGGTGAGCCGAGGGCTAGAACGTTAAGGAAGGAGTGGGCTACGTAGCCCACTCATTTATTGATGTCTCATGACTGAAAGCACCGCTGGAAAATATGAACAAATAGGAAGTAGATGCGCGCACAGATTGCCTAAGCACACCAGAAGCAAAAACAAAATGATCAAACACGAATTAAGCTTGTCGGTAATATATCATCACTACACCAAAAAAATCTACCACGAATATCAAATTACAATATCACTTTCCTTTCTGTAGCTACCGTTACCCATTATACACGCGTGTCGTTCCTACAAATTCAGAATACTTCCTCACAACAAATATAAGATGCTGATAATGTACGAGGAATTATTCATCTAATAAGGGAGTTTTTCTGAAACGTAACACGAAGTCTTGTGCTTTGAACATGTTAATGCGTGCTGCTATTTCTTCGTGAATACCATGTAAGCAATGAAGAGTAATCTGACCACTCTCATTTTTCAAGTCCCTGACTTCCCCTTTATTATGGATAAGGTTAATGCTCCTGTTCTTTCAAGCTTCCGGGAAGCTCGAGTTCGTAAGGCATTACGTATACAAGTTAGCCGATTTTTCTTGCGGAATTTCCCCCACGTCCTAAAGCAGGCCTGCTGTAATCTCATCCTCACCGGCTCCTTTTCTTCACACTGTAAGTAAGGCCATCTTTACTTCCTTTCTGGTCACCCACGAGATAACGAACTTCCCGCCAAAAATTGTGTTTCAAAATGTGTGCCTTGTTTGCATTTCTTGCTAGATAAATATGAGTGGGGTGTAAGGAGCTTGTGCACACAATGTTACCAGTACTTAAATGTTGCTGTCCATTTCGCTTCTTTTGGCAGCATGTGCCGCATGAGAAGAAGCTAACAGCGGTAATTTTTTATGTGAAAGGAATGCTCAAGTGGAGGCACCACAGGTTCGATCTAATAAACTAAAAGCTTCAAATGGAGTATTGGAGTAAACGTGTTGTGAAAATATCAATTAAGGACAATTGTTCTGTTTCGTCAGAAAAAGACAGCGAGGTTCTTCTCTATAGTCTTTTAGGAAACGCTGAATTAAAACGATTCTAGATTTTTAGCCTTCAAAATTGTGTTTTAGTGATCTGATAGCGCTCGAAAATTTTTTCGCTTCCATATATCTCAGCTGTTTAACTTTTCAGTGGTACGGAACCACACAGTTCGCCGAAGCATTCAGACGTCGCTGCCTTTGGCGTGTACAGGAGATCACTAAGAACCTAGATCCTGCAGAAAGTTTCCGATCGTTGCCTTCACGATTAGTTACACGAAACAACGCGGCTTCTCCCAATGGAACATAGTAGGCCGCAAAGCATAGAGGCGGTAGCTAGCAGGTGCTGTAAATTCCTGATAACGATAGTTGTTTTAGGCAGAATGACCAGCTCTCAGCTGCAATCAGAAGCACGCCCATGATACATAGGAATGCTGCCCTGTATTTTTGCACTAAGCACTAGAAGAAATGAAAAGCAGAAATACAACAATCATTTTGCTGTGTGGTTGCCTGCAGTGTAGGGTTGTTGCGCCGTCGTATGGCTTTAATTGCTTTTGATACAGAGTTGTTGTAGGATTAGCATCGTGCCATTGCTGAATGGACGTTCGGTTACTAGTTCGAGATTAAGACGTCACCAACTTTTGTACTTGTGCTGTTTGGTTTGCTTGCTGGGCTGACTCCTGCAAAGTCACTCAACTCGATTTCTAGCAAAGGCGCACCCAATATGCTCGGCACCGAGAAGGACGAGCAAGGTAGGCTTACATTTGCACTGTAGCACATGGCCTCTAAAATAATGAGAAATACACAGCAAACCCTATGTTACTCCTAAAGAAGGAGTCAAGTATAAGGATATGATTAATAAGTGTTGACATTCTTTCCACAATACAGAGACCTGATTAAGAATTTTTGATGTCCTTGCCATACGACTACCTGTCTCTGCAGTGGAGCCTTTAGTTCTGCAATGCGTAACATATTTTTTTCTATTCAGTGTATGCTGGCCGAGAAACCGACATGCCGCAGGAACTCCTCATGTGTGCCCCAAAGGGCTCTCGATCTCTATGGAGACGCACTGAAGCCGGCGCGACCGCTGTGACACGCACAAATCAACCGCGCACTGTAATTAGGAGGCAGCAATGCAACTGACAGTCGAAGCAGTACATTTGGCACAAGTAGTCTGAAACGCTGTAATGAAGCGCACACTTCAATCAGGGAGGGAAGTCTTGGCGTGACGCCTGACAGCTGCCGAGAAAGCGCCAGAATCCGATTCTATTCCCTCGGAACTAATTACCTGCATGCTGGGCTGGAAACGCCCCTACAGGGCGGGTTTTCAGCCGGAGAGGTCCTTGGTCGTCAACGCGACCTTGTTAAAGCCGTGCCAAAAAATTGTTCCCAAATGAATGGGCCCAATGAAAACTTCGTTGTGAGGCGAATTACAAGTACTATGACCGAGTAATGATGCACAGCGCGGCAAATATTATAGCGTAGCATTGGAACTCCCTGATGGAAAAAAGTCACTAGTGGAACTGCAAGCAGAGGCGCCGCAGGCGAAGGAAAGAGAGGTGAAGAGAATGACGGCTGAAACCCGGTCAGTGGCTACAAAGCTGCGCGGTGGAAATAAATACGCGTGGAGGGCGAGAAAAGGTGGAGAAGGAAGCGCAATCGGCGCGCAGGTCTTCCATTTTCTTCGCTCTTGAAAGTGGTCGAATGTACGCCGAGCGCGCTCTTCCCGTCTCGGAAGCAGTTCTACTTGTTTACGGTGAATGATGTCATTCCGAAACAATCATGCCAGTTTAAATGAGAGCAAGACCCAATCAGTGATTGTGTCTCTTTAGTGCCCCTCACATTTCTTTGTACAAACAATGAACTAACATGTACCATGCTGTAGAAAACTGACGCTAACGCATTCCCTTCTGCATCAGTTGCATTCCTCGCCCGTGAGTTCTTTTTTTGATAGTCAGACATCATAGCAGGATCCTCAAACCCCAACAATCTCCTAGTATGGAACGTCTTCATATGAGCGTCCACCGAGATTTTTGCATACCCATAACTGCGCGTTCCCATGCATTAGCCGTCGGGTTTTCGCGTTACCGTTGCTCCCCCCGCCTTCCACATCCTTCCAAGCCACGTTGCTTTTACGAGTAAGTGATGATGAAAGAACACGTTTCTTGTCTTGGCATACTTTTCCATACTTGAGTTAAGCTGTTCACTGCGGCGTTATTACCAATGAAAAGCACTATCAGCAAGAAATGAAACGCCAACAAGACAATTGAGCAACGAACAGGAAAACAAGAAGCTGTTAGCAAGGGGATCGTCAATACCAGCCAAGGGTATAATAACTTCGAAGGCGCGAAGACTCGTCTTCAGAATTGTTTATCACCCTAGCTTGTATTTCCTTTCCAGGAGCTGATATGACGGTGTTTTTATGTTCCCACATGAGTTTTCTTGTTCGCGCTTCATTCGTTGGGATAGTACCTCAATTATACTGACCACCGTTATGCTCTTGCTGGCGTCATCACATGCTATTGATAGTACTTAGCCTAAACAAACAGCCAGACTAGGCAGCCGAGCAACAACAAAAAAAAACAACTTCCAATATGATCATTCACAATGAAAAATCATTTCGCGTCTTAGTAGGCGAGAGTAGTACTTTAGCACCCGAGCGCCTTTGCGCCCGCCATACACGACGAATGAGAACAGCGAAACCTAGGGTGTCCTGAACGGGTCTCTCTGTGCCAACCATTATGGTGATTGCAGCCTCTAAAGCCGAACAATTTTTAAAACTATCACGTGAGCGTTGACTTCCCAGCGCAGCGGCGCCGAGGTAAGGCATGGCGCAAATTGGGAGAGGGGAAGAGCATGCTCACCGGTCATGCTGCTGTAGCGTGACCTGCCTCGTCTGCTTGGTGGTTCTGTTTCATGCGGAGCAACCCCCGCGAAACATGTTTTACGGTCTACTACTGAGAGCGCTTGTTTGGTGTTCTATCTGCTGCGTGCTTGTGGCTCTCGATTGATGGAAACAGGTAACGTGCCAAGCACGAAGCTAGACCCCTGTTAAGATTGCGCGTAGCCTCTCGAGAGCGTTTGTTTGGAATAAATCAATACGACGATGCCGAGGACGATGTACAATTAATTCTTTGTATGCACCAATTGCAACTGGTGTCTTGGGCAGGCTAGGCTATTGCAAATGTATGCTATTTTTGGATATCATCAGCACTATATGCAGTGGGTAGAAGCAAATTTGTTGCAGCTTCCTGGGGCTCCGATGCATAACAGTCGACGATGGGCAGGATTTGCTTCGCACTAATCAGAATGACACAGCAGTCGACCCTCCCTACTGCAGCAGGAATTTTTATGCCTGTAGCAGTGTGCACCGTCGGCTGCACGCCCGCACAAGACGACCACTGCGCATGTCTCAGCCCAAGAGTTGCCGATATAAATACCGGCATATTTCGCAATAAACGTTCATTCCTCGTTCCCACATGCTTGCGGGTTACATGGTGTCCGAAGTGGGATACGGTTTCATACCGTCGTTCTTATCGCAAGCGTAGCCTTGCTGGTTGAAACTGTCCCAGCAGGAACGGCCGCGAAAGTTGGCAAAAAAAAAATTGCGCCGTCGATGCTTCCACTACCGAAGTTGCTGGGCACAACGGGAGACGCTTTTCACAGCTGGACCGTCTCGAAGAAAGTGTTCGACCTATATGCAACGGCAACGAAGCTGAGGGAGCAAGCAAAGGAGGTTCAAGCTGCTACGTTTCTTATGGCAATCGGTGAAGAAGCCAGACAAATATAACAATAATAACAACAATAATAAGTTTATTTCCATCAGATCAAATACAATTTGGTGGAGGAGGGGAGAAGAAAAGCGGCATTCCGTTTGACAAAGTTCTCACCTCCTGTTCAGGCGGCATTGACATGGACGAGAAACATAACTCTTAAAGAAAATTTTCAATATAACAGTCAGGTTCAATATACAAACGTGTACAGTCAAGAAAATAAACACCATAGTGCTCGCAGTCAAACAGAAATACACGTGATTATAAAGAACGAAAGAAAATAGGCGGCTTAGCATCAAACAACAAATAAGAGTGGAAGGCCCATCATACAAAACGGTTGATGTATTAGTGATAACTGAGATGAACTAGAATATTTCGCTGAGAGGAGAGAGTAATATTAGAAAAGCCAACGTTAGCTTCAAAAAGCTTCTTTAGTGGGAGTAGTAACGGATAATTAGCCATTTGACGGCCATAAATGGTTCTTGTAAATGGTGGAACCCACTGTTGTTTATTGCGGTGCGGATAGGGCGAGTCAGGCTGATGCAAAGAGGCCAGCAGTTGGCTCAACACAATGGGTGCACGGTGACTGTTCTATCATTGAGGGTGTGCAGTGCTTCGGGAGCGATGGCCAAGTCACTTGCCTGTCCTGGTCTTGGACCGGAGTTGTGACTTGTGCTTCATAAGCAAGGGGCTCGGGACTCTGAGTACGTAATACGTAATACGTGCTTGGTTACTGCGGGTGTGTGTAGCTCAGGCAAGGATGGCCAAGGCCCGTGTGCGACAACCATCTGTGCCTCGCCAGTCATATTGTTCCGAGTCCTTAAAGTAGTATGCGGAGGGGGAGGGCAAGTTGCTGAAATTCTTGGAAAATCCTTTCCAATGCTCGCTACACTTTTAGGAGGTCTGCGACGAGGGCGACGACGTCGTCGCACCTTAGCGGCAGCTTGTCTGTGAGTGGAATTGTCGCTTGTCATTTGTTTGAGCATCGCCTTTTCCCTTTTCAGGGGAGGACACTCTTTTGAGGCAGCGTCATGAGGGCCGGGGCAATTGGCCCACGTAAGGACTGTTGCCCGACAAGAATCGCAGCTGTGTGGCTGAGTACACCGTAAGCACACAATGGGGATATTGCACACACTACTCACGTGTCCTATCTTCATGCATTTCCGGCACTGGAGAGGCTTCTGGGCGAAAGGCCTAACTGCATGCCGAAAGTGTCCAACCTTCACGTACGTTGGAATGCAGTCCCCTTGGAAAATCAACTTGATGCACTTTGTACTCCCAAAAGACTGAGCTTGCGGTATGGCTACACCATGAGTAGCTGGCTGAATCAAGATGGGCAGATCATAATTCCGGATGGCTGCGTCGACGTCGTAAATGACGCCTGCCGTTGTGCCACTGCCTAGAAGGACATGGGAACGAACGCTGATGCCGCCGAGCGTTCTGATATTGCTCAAACTCTCAAGCGCGTTCCGGTCCATGACATCAGTGATGACGACATTCCTAAAACGCTCCACTCTCACGTATTTAATTGCTCCCGGGACGCGAGCCTCTAGGAACGCAGACGTGGCTTGCCTATTGATGTGGTTGAGATTTTCGGTGGGAGTATCTGGCACAAAGAGGACAGTATGTGCCGATGATCCTCGCTCCGCAGTGATCGTGGACGTACTTGACGAGGACGAGTCCTCAGCTTTGCGCAGTCTCCGTTTGGCCTTCTTGCTTACTACTCTAATGAAGCCATCGTCAGCCGAAGAGTCATCACTGGTGGCCGAGTACACCACGGTGGCCTGGCTGCTTGCGTCATTCTGGAGGCCAAGACGTTTCCTTTGGGCGGCAGCGGCTTACCTACCGGACTGAAGTTCAACAGCACCCACTTCCATCACCGTCACCAAAAAAGAAGCAGTGGTTTCGTTATAGTGGTTTCCAAGCGCCCGGATGTCCTCCGCTTACTGCATGCGGCAGATGGGGGAGAAGAAAAAATGAAGGCAAGGGCCCGACATGTGACGTTATGGCCCAACAAATTCTGATATCTGGGAACTTTCAATTTCCTCCCCGTATGCCAAAAATACAAAACACAATAATGTAAAGCTTCTAATGCTTTGTCATCCGGTGCTCAGTTTACCTTGACAGTCTGTTGGCATGGACTTGTTCTACTACGGGGGTAGCGAGTACTTGATTCTAGTAGATTTTACTCATTTGTTTTCGAGATACGAAAGCTTTTCCACACAACAGCGCAAGCGGTTATCCAAGCATTCATTGGAAGTTTTTACAACACACGGGATACCTACCAACATATGCAGTGATAACGGGCCCCCGTTCATCAGCGCGAAGTTCAAGTCGTTCACATCTTATCTCTACATCAGACATTTAACGTTCAGCTTCCAATATCCCCGCTCAAGGGGCAAAAAGATGGTAAAAAATGCTCGTTCGGCACATTTGAATTTTTCGGCGCACTGCTAGAATGGAGAAACTCGCCGACAGACTACCTTCTGCAGTCCCCAGCCGAAAGACTGATGAGTAGCCGCATCAGAACGAGGTTGCCTGTGCTGGGCTGTCATCTCGAGCCAGACTATCCCCACCGAAACCGTCTGAAGCTGTCTAGCAGTCACTACGAGCAGACAACAGAAGTGCTACAACAAGTCTGCCAGAAATATCCCAGATCTGCACACCGGGTCTACGGTACTTTGCAGAAAACCTGGGCCCCAGCAGTGGTAGTAGGTACGGCAAACACGCCGCGATCGTATATAATGGATGCTGGCAGCGGACATTTGTGTCGCAGAAGAGAACATCTAAGAACAGCGAACGCAAAAATACAGGACCCTCATCCACTAACGGAACCGTCAGGCGATACTTCGACTCAGCAGTTAATGTCTGAAGACCGGCTTCGTAGAAGCACTCGACAGCGTTTCCTTTCCTTTTGCCGGAACGCCGAGCATAACTTTTTTTTTTCGGAGAAGAGAGGAGGTAGCAGTGCGCACCGTTCGCTACACGCGCGCACAAGACGACCACTGTGCATGTCTCAGCCCAAGAGTGGCCGGTATTAATACCGGCGCACTTCGCAATAAAGATTCATTCCTCGTTCCCACATGCTTGCATGCTGCTGATGAGAAAGATGTCCTCAGGATGAATGACACATACGCTGCAATGCCCTTGCCCTTGCATTTTTTCTCCTCTTCGCCTTCGGCGGGGCAGCGCCGACCAGTCGACGCTCGCGCGCGATACTTCTAAAAAGTGGATGCTTGTACTGAAATGGCTTTATTTCTATAAACACAGAATTATGGAGGATTTAAGGAAAAAGTTGCTCACGGCAACTTAACGGGCCCTAAACCCAGTCTGTTGGCAGCAGCAGCAGGCACAGGCACCGATTCAGAATTGACAAAACCAATAAATAAACAATAGATATAACAAAAAAAGACATCTTGGCTTACACATTGTCAGCAAATGAAATTACAATGTAAGAAAAGATTACAAAAAAACTACGCAATCGACGGTGTACACCTGAGCAACAAAAGCAGTGATCTAAACCATTTATCAAGTTAACATTGTGAGGAAATAAAAAATACATGGTAAAAGTTAATATCAGAACTAGATTTATAACGACAACAGCCTACATCAGAAACGGTCACAAAAAATAGGAAAGCACAAAGGCATGCTCTAAAATCACAGAACACGTATAAACGCGAGATCGGACAAGAAATGGCATCTATGTTATTACGTGTGAGGGAGTTTAACCGGCGCGGTAAGCGAAGATGTAATATTTGAAGAGCATAGTTAGTGCGAGGATGCGGCACATTCCAGCGTTCAGGTGACCGTATGTTGTATTCTGTTCTGTGTATAATTAATTGAGGTAAAGACATGATGTGTGACTGTCTGTTTTTCGGCTATACGACAGGCTAGAAACAGCCTGAAATCTAACAGAGAGTGCAGTGCGAGTAATTTCAACTGGTTGAAAAGAGGTGCAGTATGAGCGTCTACTGGAGCGTTACAGATACTACGTATTATCTTTTTTGAAGCACAAAAGCCGATTTATGCTTGTAGCAGACGTCGTACTCCACACAAGACAGCAGTAGTGTACGGGACTCAGAAAGAGAGCGTTATATAAACGAAGTTTGACCTTACGTGGCAGCGGTCTTAAACCGAAGAGTACACCAGTGACTTCTGCAAGTTTTCCTGCAAGAAAGTCTATGTGATCCGTCCATGACATATGGCTGTCAAAAAACACACCTAACGTTTTCGCAGACCGGACGAACTCAATTCTTGAAAAACCTATTACAATGTCGGTCTCTAGGTTCACACCTTTATTTTTTGGTTGAAATAAAATAGCTTTAGTTTTGTCTCTGTAAATTTTTAAGAAATTATCTTGTGACCACGTTTGTATTTTTGCAAGAACAGAATTTGCGTTTGAAACATGGCTTGCAATATTGCTCAACGAAAAAAGCACCGTAGCATCATCTGCATGTATTATGTATTTGGGTTCACTATCAAGAAGTACAAAGTCATTTAGTCAAATATTGAAAAAGAGGGGGCCCAATATGCTCCCTTGAGGAACTTGCCTGAACTGGGAGCAAATAACATTAATTTCAATAAGTTGATTCCGCTGATTTAAATAAGATTTGATTATATCCAGAGCAATACTAGGAATACCATAGTATTCCAACTTCTTTAACAAAAGTTCAGGGTTAGTAGACTCAATAGAGTCGAACGCCTTACTAAAGTCGATAAGAACCGCGAGCGTGAGCAGCTATTTTTCAGTTTCTCAATATTAGTTCCTTTTGGGCTAGTAACGGGAGCCAGGTTAAGAGTCCCTTTTGGGAAAGCATATTGACAGTCGGTCAACAGCTAGGGTACGTTTTTGAAGGAAGTCTGATATACGCCTAAATATTTTTTCAATTTCATTTGAAAATACTGCAAGTATGGGAATTGTCTGTAATTAAATATCACCGTTTACTGCCTTTTTTAAACAGTCCAAGTACTTTAGCTGTCTGCATTTTGGCGGGAAATCCCCCAGATGCCAGACAGAGGTTGTAAACATAAGCTAAAACCGGTGCTATAATGTCTAAGACGTGCTTTACAGGTGTAATCTGTACGCCATCAATGTCACGCGACGTGGTATTACGTAACTCAGAAAATAAATGGATTAGCTCAGTTTCAGTAGTAGGAGATAAGAAAATAATATAGGAGCACCTGACCTGAATATAGCTTTCGGCATTACTGTGTACACATATACAAGCTGAAATAATAAAATATTTATTGAAACAATCGGGAAGCACTTCTTCAGGTATACCAATGGCATATTTAAAAATATCAATACTTGCATGCAACGATGACACTCGATAAAACATAATATTTAGTTTTTTCCAAGTTTTGCGACTATCGTTATCACAAGGCATGAAGTATTTATATTCATAAGAGGTCTCGACATTCCGGACCTCATTTGTTGAATTGGTACGGTAGCGTTTAAATATGTGCAGATCGGTTATATTACACGACTTGACAAACTTGTTATAGTGCATGTTTTTAAGCTTTACTTTTCGAAAGAGGTGATCCGTGACCCACGGTTTGTGAATGTGCGAAGATCGCTTGCGTTCAGTTCGCATAGGAGAATTTCCTTGGTAACACCTACTGAAAATACGCAGAAATTCGTGATATGCCGATTCGGCTCAATGTGGGCATATACAATGCGCCAGTCAAGTAACTGAATCTGTCTGCGAAACGTTTCGAGACGGTTTGGCGTAATCACTTGGAAGGGAAAAGGCGCTGCCATTTCATTTTGGTGCATCGTTTGAGACAGAAGAAAACGGGCATATGGTCGCCCAGGCTACACAAACGAACGCCAGCCTTTGTGATGGCCGTTGAAACGTTGGTGATAAACAAATCTAGGCAAGTGGATGCAGCATGGGTTACTCGTGTTAGGATGGAGATAACGCTCGAGCAACCATGAGACTTAAGCAAGATATGAAAATCCCGAGTTAAGCGAGTATCAGCAAGAAGATCAACTTTTAAGTCGCCATCACAAATGACATCATGCTATACAGAGAAATTAATGTGAAGAAATTTTCGAGGAAACAAAAGGAGCATCGGAAAACACCGAGCAGACACTTCTGTTGCTGAGAAAGGATAGAACTTCGTAATCATCTGTGACCCAGGAGAATTCTGTGTAGTCGATATTAATATCGTCAAGAAAAAGTAAGCTCACACCACCAACGCGAGAGGTAGTCCTGAATTTGTTGAAACACAGATAGCCAGGTATATACAATACCAAACACGAGAACTGTGGTTGTACCATGTCTCGGATAACATAATGAAATCAAATTTAAAATTACGGCTACCGAAGAACACATCTAGTTCTTTATGTTTGCTTCGAGCAGACTGACAGTTTAAATGAAAACATTTAGTGAAAGGCCAGTACTGGGAATCGATGTAGACAAGTAATTCTGTGGGCGTTATCCAATATGCACTTGACATGGCGAACTCATGACATGCTGAGTGACCCGTCATTTCAGACTGTTCAGATAAGCTTTATTCTTTACCACGCGAGCACTATCTCCTTCTTCCTTCCTAATAAAGTTCTTGCCACCACGGTGCCAGACAAAGCGGAAGTCATTCTCTTTCTTCCATTCCTTAGCCTTCCTAAGTAGAGTACTGTTTTGCGTTGTCAAGTTTTCCATCACCTGTAGGCGAGATTGAAGAGTCGGGAACGATTTTCTTTTCTCTAACCACTTATCTCGAACTGACTGGTTTGCAAAACGTATCAAGACACCAGGAATGTTATCCGCACTAGCTGGTAGCCTGTGGATTGCCGAAACTGACTGATCATTCAGCATGTCTGGCTTGAGTTTCGATGCGATAGCATTAATTTCGGTAAGCAGGCATTCATCTTGAACGTGCTTAAGACCATGAACATCAAGGTTCAATTTTCTGCTCTGATACTCGATGCCATTTATCTAAGAGGCAATGCGGTGCAGTTCAGCACCAGAGCCGACTGTTTTTTCAAGCTCTGAAACCTTATCGGTGAGACATTTAATCTCGCCTTCATGCCTGGTTACGTCACCAAAGACGGCGTCGTATTAGTCAGACATAAGCTTGACCGATGCTTCATGAACCATCTTTTAAAAGGGTAACAGCTCGTCAAGATTTCTATGCATCTCAAGAAGCAGAACAGCGACAGAAGTATCTTCAGCATCTTTGGGATAGGAAACATTCGGCTCAGACTTACGACACTGTGTACATTTCGAGAATTTCCTTTAGTACTCATCTTTCGACTTAGAAGTCTTCTCCGAGACTCCACAGCAAGAACCCAAATGGAAGAGGTTTAAACATTCACAGCACGCCTTGTGCCCAGTATCAGATGACATGTCTCCCATGCATTTCACACAGGTTGTCTCTTCGAGATTCCCCATTTCAACTTAAAATACAGCTATCTGCACAGAGAAAAGGGGCAACAGATAACAGCCAACAGCACTTCGAACATAAAAGATACAGAAAAAGCAGCGTGGCAGCAGCGGCAGAGTAGGCTAACATGAGTATTTGCTACATAAGACAGCAAGTGGAAACCACCAACCTGGAAGAAGTTCGTAGCAGGTTGAGACAGCGTGTCGACCTCTCCCCTGCCACGGCCAGAATGACGGCAGGCTTGTGGGCGCTCCTTTTTACGGCTCGGCTTTGGTTCCCCTGGCGCTTCCGTCGCAGCGTCAACGATGTGGTTGTTGACGCAGACGGAAGGTCACTTGCGGTTTTCCTGAGACTGCGCAGCAATTGGGGCTCCAAACCAGTTGATCAGGCGGCATCTGCAAGGAGTTCGTAGCAGGTTTAGACAGCGTGTTGGCCTCTCCGCTTCCGCTACGGTAACGTTGCGGATCCTTGGTTATTTCCCATTAACATCTAACGGTGCTAAAATGGCCGTGATGAGGTCCGCGATATCAATAGTACGTACGTTCCTGCCCTCACCAGAAGGAGCATAGCTTCCTATTCCTGAGCATCGCATTATTTCGATTGCACTTTTCGGGCCCTATCACCCCTGTTGCACGCAATCGCTATATATAGCGAGCTTCGACGCGGCAAGTATACGAAGCGGACAGAACAAAGCAGCGCCACTTAATTTCATGTGCAACGTTTCGGCCTGTCTCCGAGAAAACGCCGCAAGCACAGCATTAAAAGGTTTTTACATTCTGAGTTTCCCACTCTCAACCAGCATCGCTCTTCTTGTTCCCCAACCTCGAAACTTGTCTTTCATGGCATGTAGCGGTGCGTGCTGTCCGGAGAGCAGAAAGAAGGCGAAAATGGCTTCTAAACAAAAAACTCATTTGGTCTGACTTCCTCCCGCAAGGCACTGAATGACACGGCAGCGGCGTAGCAAGAAGAGCACTCAGTGGCTCTCGGCTGTGCTCGATTTAAAGCGGATAGCGAACTTTCGAGATATGGCGTGCAGTGTTAAAGCAGTCTTGAATAACCTTGAATTGGCTTCGCCTGGATGCGATCAATCGAGATAAATCTGGTCGCATCTTGCATCACAAACAAAGAAATAGTCGCGTGCAGGTAGTTGTGAATAATGAACAAAGTGTACAAAGATTCGCAGCATTACTGCCCTATAAAATATGCATCGGCCCGATGCTTTAAAAAATAAGGTGAATAGAAACAATCAAAGCGGATTGGGCCCAATAAACACCGAGCGTGGAATGGCTTGAAAGTCCAGAGAACCATGTATGGGCCGAAAAAGCGGCGCTCAAACCGCAGCGGCGAATGGGCGTTCAACCCCACAATCGGTCTCCTGGCTTGTATTCCGCGTTGCGTCTTCGTAGGTTGTAGCGTCTGGGGTCGGTCCGGTGCTGTTTTTTATTGCGCAGGTAGGCCAGGCATCGTGCTTCTTCTGCGACCTATATATAGCCGGCGACGTCGATATTCTCTTCTTCCGTAACGTTGGGCAGCATGTAGTCTAGCGTGGTCGTGGCCTCCCTGCCATGAACGAGCCTAAAATGCGTCATCTTTATGGTCTCCTGGGCTGCAGAGTTGTTGTCAAAGACGGCTTAAGATACGGTGACGTCCCAAGTCTTGTGTCCTGTTTCGGCATACATGACGAGCACGTGCGCAATGGTTTTGTTCAGGCCCTCTATGAGTCCGTTGTTCTGCAGATGGTACGCAGTTGTCCTCCGGTGGCTTGGTTGACTGCAACGCAGGGTGGCTAGCCTCAGATCCGCCGTGAATATTGTGCTTCTGTTAGTGATGAGCCCATCAGGGGCGCCGTACCGCAGAGGAATGCACTGCACGAAAAATTTGGCAACTCCTCCGTTCCGTTCACTGTTCTGTTCGGTAGAGCTTTTGCCTCGGCGTAGCCGGTCAGGTAGTCGGTCGCTATGATGATCCACTCATTTCCAGACGTTGACTTTGAGAAAGGTTCAAGCAGGTCCATGCCAATCTCCTGAAAGGGCCCTGAGGGGGGTTCAGTAGGGTTCAGGAATCCTGCTCGGGTGGGAGGGGTGTTTCGTCGCTGACAATCTCGGCAGGTTTTCACGTAATGTGCGACATCGGCAGACAGTCACGGCCAGTAATACTTGCCCTGAATGCTACGGAGGGTGCGAGTCAACCGAAGATGTTTAGCTGTCGGCTCGTTGTGTGAAGGTTCTATAGTCTCTCCGTGGAGACAGGTAGGTATAACAAGGAGGTAGGCTGTTGTGTTCGCCGCGAAGTACTTTTTCACGAGGACATCATTCTGTTCACAGAAGGAAGGCAATCCTAGCTTGAGCGAGGCAGTTGGTGAAGACACCTTGCCTTCTAAGTACTCGATGAGGCGTTTTATGTCGGCCTCCAAGCGTTACTGCTCTGCAAAAGAGCTTCCGCCGATGGGTCCCAGAAAGGCACCGTCATCGTCGTTCGCCGGCGGTGTATTTACAGTCGTTCGTGACAGGCAGTCGCCATCAGAGAGCTTGCGTTCGGACTTGTAAACGATGGTGATAGGTGACGTCATACGCCTGGAGGCGCTGGCTCCGTTGAGGAAGGCGGCCGGAGGGTTCTTCAAACTGGCAAGCCAGCACGGTGTGTGGGGATTACTGATCGCCTTGAGCGGTCGTCCATACAGGTAGGGACGGAATTTTTATGTAACCAAGATGATGGAAAAACACTCCTTCTCAGTTGTCGAATAGTTAGCTTCGGCCTTGGAGAGGGAAAGGCTAGCGTATGCGATTACTTTCTCTAGTTCGTCATGTTTCGGAACGAGGACGGCGCCTAGGCCTACGCTGCTTGCGTCAGTACCAACTTCAGTTTCGTTTTTTTTATCAAAATGCGCGAGAATTGGCGGGGACTGTAATTAGCGCTGAAGTTGATTGAAGGATTCTGCATGAAGCGCTTCTCACTTAACTGGCCCGTCTGCCTTTGTTAGTGGGGTCAGAAGCTCGGCGATGCGCGAAAAGTTTTTCACAAATCGTCGGTAATACACGCACACCTTCCTTGTCGGCTGTCGGTGGAAACAGTGCGATAGCAGCTATTTTCTCTAGGGCTAGGCGTAATCCCTAATTGCTAACGATGTGGCCTAGAAGCAGCAGCTCTTCTTAGGCGAAGTGGCGGAAGAACCTAAAACTGCGCGAGTTGGTGCATCAAAGACCACCTGAAAAGAGCGGAGCGACCATGCACAAGAGAGGAGAAATGACAAGCGCTGACTAACAACTGAACGTTTACTGAAAAAAACACAGGTATTAATACACTCTCTAACACAACCAGGAGGTGTGCGGCTCTATAAACACTTTTAATCATGACAATCAAGATATTCGATCTCATAGTCATGAAGGAGCACTAAAGCTCGGCTTACGCGCACGTCACCATTCACATGGGTGTAATAGGCCTCACTTATTTCTTTTGTTATTTTGTCCCTATGCCCGCAAATAACTTTGGAGATTGTGCAGACACCCGTATACACCAGCATAATACGTCGTTAGAAGGTCTCCCGTCCTATAACCTTGCCTTAAATTACTAGGATTGCCACTTGAATAATATCCCTCAATGCCCCGATAAAAAATTGTGCACACCTGCATTCTTAGAAGCCCCAAATTACCTCGCCCTTTTGCCCAAATTCCGCGCAGCTCAGGCCTTAAACAACTACTTCCCTAATGGCTGTGCTGTGCTGTTGGCACCTAAGTGCTGTTGGCACCATTTGAGTGCAGGTGGAACGAAAAAAATTTAAAAACTGAATGGCGACCGTGAAGTCAGTCGCGACAAATCAGCATTACCTGCTCTGATTTGGTATTCTCGCTTTTGGATCATTAGATGCCTAACGTCCAATGCTTGCGCTCAACCCTCTTCAATTATATTTAAAAATTCGTGGCTTTTTATTTAACCGTCAAAAACAATCTTCCTTAATATCTAGCGGGAAAAAATATCCCCATGAAGTTCCAGCCCCTTAAGTTTTTCAAAATGGCGCTAAACTTGGTCTTCGTAAGAAATTCATAACACTTTTTCTTTTTGCTTTTCAAATGTTCGTCTGGATACTGCATATGAGTTGTATTTTGTGTCATGTGTCAAGACGTTGTGCGCACAATGTTTTTACATTTTATAGTGTTTTTTGTTTCGAAATGGTCCATTTAAAGCTTTTTAAAACGTCAATGCGACATTCGTCAGTATAAAAAACTTTTCGCTAGCTTCCCATTACATGTTGCTCATAGAGAAAAAGGGCGTTGTGGTGTGTATTCAGACGGAAATATTATACTGAGGTGCTGAATTCGAAATTGCAAAATACTTTTCCACTAATAGCTGGTTTATTGTAATTTTCTGCAGCATCATTTATCGATATCATTTTTGTTTTGTCGAGAAAAATTTCTTGAGGAAGAGATCCGCAGCGCCGGTCATGCTGTCAAGAGAGAAGGGTGGTCTTTTTGTTGGTTCACGGCGATTAAAGAGACTTGCGCAATAGACTGGGACAAAGAGGTTGAAACAGAGGGCTGATTTTTAGCGCTTCTCCTCTTTCTTTATGCCGCTTTGTCCCAGTGTATTGCGCTAGTCTTTTAAATCAATAATTAACGCCGGTCATGGCTGCGCCGCACTGTGACCTCACTGCATAACACAACCTTAACGCTTTTCAGTCTGCTTTATTTCCGTGCACTCACGTGCTCAGGTGTTAACCATGTGCTTTGAGGGAAACTTGCATCATGCTTCTCGAGCGCTGTGTTTACGAAAGCGGTGCTCTGCGAATTGCGATGACAGAACCATGTGACTCTAGGTGGCATCTGAAAATGCGAATATGAACGCCTGTGCAGTTTTTTTTTTATTTTCCACTAAGCTGTACATTGGGCTCGACGCATTTTGCCGGGCTTCTGAGTTCTGTAATGTCAGTTATACTTTATTACTAATATAGAATGATACATATTTACCGAAAGCGGATGTATCCAGCGCGCTAAGGTATGCTGAAAAAAAAATGTTTATCTCTTAATCAGCTTGATCTGCAGATTCTATTCCTAGGTGGCAGCAGTAAATAGCATGAAGAATATAGTGCGAAGAATAACATGAGTTGTGTTGTGTTGTGTTGCGTTTAATGGCGCATAAGCAGCTAAGGCTATCATGCTCCAAGCTCAAGGTATAGTAATTGTTTTCTGCAGAATTTAAAAACAAGATAAACAATGGTGGTGTGGAAAGTTTCAAGAGTTATTTCCTTCTACCTAGTATTGAGAGCGAAAACAATATTTTTTTAATGGCTAATATTAAAAGCTTTAAAGGAGGTCTGGTAGCCCGAGCAGGCGTCCTTGATGGGGCAAGGATCTGGAGGCTCCCAACCAATGAAATAGACACCTCAGCCTTCTTCTCAGTAAAGAGAAAGTGGCCGAGGTGTATCGACGACAAATGGGAAATTCAATTTATCAAGAAAGTTAAAACCAGAAGACGTATCAACAATTGCGTAATAGCTTAAGAGCAGCGCTGAGTGGAATGGACTGAATTGGTTTTAAAGTTGAGTAAAATACTTCTTTCTTAGTTTTTCGAGTTTTGAACATGATAATAAAATATGGTGTAGTGTGAGCTTGTCGCCACATCTTTCATAAAGAGGCTTGTCACGATTGATTAGTAAGAAATTATGCGTCAGGTGCATGTGTCCGATGCGGAGACGACATAAAGTTACTTCTGTAAAACGGTCCTGGTGTGTACAGGCCTTCCATTCGCCGAGGACAGGCTTTAAGAAATGTAGCTTGTTGTTTATTTTATTATCCCAAGCTGTATTCCGTTTAGCCTTCAGGTTACTGTGTATTAATTTCATGTAGACCTTGTGGGGCACGCTGATTTTCTCAATGTCACGCCTGCGATCTTGTGCAGCACATTTGTCGGCTCTTTCATTACCTTCTATTCCAACATGGCTCGGCACCCAGCAAAATTTAATGATACGTACTGTGTTGTGACTTTTTATGTTATGTATTATGTTTTCTACTAATAGTTCGACTGCATTTCTGGAATGTAATGCCGTTAGCAGGCTAAGTGAATCTGTGTACATTATGCTGTTTTCCAAACTGTGATTTATTATTCTCCTTACAGCTACAGAGACAGCATAACACTCCGCAGTAAAAATGGATGCACAGTTCGGCAGCCTTACTATCTTTCGCCAGTTTCCTTGCACTTCCGCACTTCCGACATATTGTGCCTTTTTCGAGCCGCCAGTGTAAAACTCTGTAGTTCGCATATTTTTCTTGTAGTGCCCGGTATTCATGTAATATGCGCTCGTGTGAAGTTTTTTTTCGGTATTGTTTTAACGCGAAATCGTATACAGTGGGGAGGCTGTGCCATGAAGGCAGTGGGTCATACCCTGAGGCGACATCAGGAAGGGTATCCAGTATTCCTAAAGTTTTGCAAAAATCCTCGAAGCGGAGCAGCAGAGGCCTAACTGACTATGGTTTGTGGTTCAACAGTGTTCTGGCGGTGCAGTTTGTAACTATAGAACAACAGAGGTGTTTCGGCAAGGAACAGATTTTCAGGACGTATGTGCATGTGAGCATAGTTCTTCTGTCTGTAAGGGAGGCTTCATTGATTTCGACATAGAGACTGTTCATGGGGGATGCTCTGTATGCACCAGTTGAAAGTCGTAAACCGAGGTTATGTACTGGGTCCAGTCGTTTCAGATACGATGGCCTCGCGGACCCATATACAACGCATCCATAGTCTAGAGTAAAGCGTACTAGCGACCTACAGATTTGTAAACGTCATGTTTGAACAGATCCCCAGCGTTTTTGTGACAGTACTTTGAGTATATTCAGAGATTGGGAGGCTTTCTTTTTCATCATGTTTGTATGTGGCAGGAATGTGACTTTCCTGTCAAATGTTATACCCAAAAATTTATGTCCTTGTTTAACTGGACGTGAAACTTCATTTAAGTACATGGTGGGGTCAATCTGCAAACCTGTTCTGAGTAAAAAAAAAGAACAGCAACTGTTTTTTTTGTGTTGAGAACTTAAAACAATTTATTTCAGGCCAAATCCCAAGTTTGTTTAGCGTCAGTTGTATCTCTCGTTCACAGGTTGATAGACTGGAGGACATGAATGCTATTTGGAGGTCAACGACGTATAGTGAAAACATAACTTTGGAACTATTTTAGCTATGGAATTCATTTTAAAGAGAAAAAGGGTAGTACCTAAAATAGATCCCTGCGGAACCCCGTTCTCGTGAATGATTTTTTTGGAAAGGGTGGAGCCTAAGAGTACATAGAATGAACGGTCAGAAAGGAAATCTTTTAGACAGTTCAGCACCCTTCTGCGGATACCCAAAACTCCGGGTGGTATCATAAGCCCTCTCCATATCAAAAATACTGCAAGGCAGTGTCGACTATGTATGAATGCTTCTTTGACTGTATTTACAAGGCGGATGAGATGGTGAGTGGTTGAAGAAGCTTTTTAAATGCACACTGGTGAATATCAAGAAGTTCACGAGATCTAAGAACAAACATCAGCCTAATGTTGACAACACCTTCGAACGATTTAGCTAGATAGCTAGTACGGGCTATGGTCTGTAACTGCTAGCGGAGGTCGATGGTTTTCCCGGTTTCATGGATGGTACAATAACGGCCTTTTTCCAGGCTTGAGGTATTTTTCTGAAATCCATATTTTGTGAAAGAACCTCGAAAGTTCCTCTACAGACGGCTGAGGAAGATGTGCCAGCATTTCATAATGAATTTGAACAGGGCCAGGCGCTGCCTGTTCGCCAGTTGAAAGAACTCTTCTTATTGTGATTGTGAATTGTGCATTGTGATTAGACTGTTGTATGCTTCGTTTGTGCACGCGCTTGTAGAAAGTCTTTGTTTCTCCTCGGTGTTTTTGTATTTTAAAAATTGTTGTGTATAGTGTGAAGAGCTGGAGACACTTGGGAAATGTTCACCTAGGATGTCTGCTTGTTCCTCTATACTTGTTTGCGCACCAGGGGCTGTTAGAAAGGGAATTGTGAAAAGGAAGAAGCCGCGATTCAGTCTACGAACTTGCTCCCACATTTTTTTGGATGTATTGGAACTGTTTATAGATAATACGTAGCTTTGCCATGAAGTTTTCTCCGAATTGCGGCGGGTATGTCGGGCTTTTGCGCACTTTTTAAAGCTTATCAAGTTATTGGCTGTTGGATACCTGCAAAAAATACCCCAGGCTGTATTCTGTTTCTTTTTGGCTTCTCTGCAGTCTTGGTTAAACCAAACCTTGTGGTTTTGGCGTAACACTCCCGAGGACTGAGGAATGGCTAGGCGTGCCGCAGCAATTATACAAGACGTAAACATTTCATTCACTTCATCTACACTAAGATCTTATGAAAAAAATTTCTCCAGTGTAGCATTTTCCGAAAATAAATTCCAGTCAGCTATTTGGAGCTTCCAACGACGCGGTTCATTTGGAATGGTTGATGGTGATGATGGCAAGTTAATTACTATAGGAAGATGATCGAATCAATATGGATTGTCAAGAATATTTCAATTAAAATCAGTAAAAACGGAGGTTGAACTGAAGGACTGGTCTATGAAACTCATTTTTCCTGAGGCTGGGGAGCAATATGTGGGTTTACCTGTATTGAGCAGGCAAACGTCGTTGCAAAGTATAAAATCTTCTAAAACACGGCCTCTAGTGTCAGGCTGTTCGCTTCCCCAAAAACCAGAGTGGGCATTAAAATTCTCAACTACCAGATACGGCTCTGGTAGATGTTTTAAAAGTATTTCTAGGTCGTTTAGTGTAACTGTTTGGTGTGGCCCGAGATATATAGAACATAGTGTAATTGTTTTTAAATGTAGAACAGTCTCTGCCATACAAAAATGTCCTATGGCCGGCTATAGAATTTTGGCCCAAATAGCTATAGACCTTTCCTATTTCTGTCTATAGCTGTTTATACAGGCTGATATATTTTTCTATAGAGAGCTTAAGACAATTGTATGGTTCCAAAGCTATAGCTTTGGTGGCATAGATTTTTCAATAGCTGGCAATAAGTACCTCTATGGGTGCTTATAGACGTTCGTAAAAGGCCATAGACGGACACAGCATTTTTCATACACGCCCATACGACTTTTTTGTATGGGCTAGCGCAACAGCTTCATAGTTAGTTTTAAGTTTTATTTCGCTGTTTGCAACACCTCCAGAAAGCCTGCTAGTTTGCTCTCTGTGACAACAAAAGACTTTGTATTTCCTTAAAAAGTCCTTGTGTTTAGGATCTAGCTTCGTTCCTTGAAGGCATAAAGCCACAGGGAAAAAAGTGTCTAAAAGACCTTTTATGCCAATGTAGTTACTGAAAAGTCCACGGCAGTGCCACTGCATTAGGAACGCTATTTTTTGTGGCTTCTTTATGTAAGAAGCGGGAGCCTAGGTTACTACTTTATGGGGACCCGTAATTCGGGTCCTTCCTTTGTTTTGACGGTCAAGTGACCTGTGCCGCCCGTGCAGGACGGGCGTGCCGGATGACACATCCATTGCCTCGGTGGAGTCGTTGGAGGCCCGCGGCGATGCCGCGCGTGTACGTACTTCAGGCCTCCTCCGAGAGGGAGGGGTCTGATCGTCCGCCGACTCAAGGGAGGGCGAGATCTTTTTGGGGGCTGACAGGGCAGCATTCGCTGACCCTGCCAGGGGCGCAGATGGCTCTGTCTGTGGTTATGCCTGGGCAGCAGCCGGAACGCGGTGTGGCGCAGCGCCCCCGGGCACCACATCGGCGAAGTTTGTTCTTGCTGTGAAATTGAATGTGTGTTTTGCATGGAAGAGTCGTCGCCCTTGCTTGAAAGTTATGTTTTTGCTTTGTATTCATTGTTATAATTTCTTCCTAATTCTTCCATAAGGGACATGATCTTGAGTAGGAGGGCTGATCACCTTCACAGTTTGCGCAATTTAGTGTTGCGGCTTCACAGTTTTCAGAAACGTGCTCTTGCGAGGCGCATTTCGCACATGTTTTTCGACCACGGCATCTCTGTGAATCATGAACGTATCGCTGGCAGTTAGAACACCGTCGCGGGTTAGGGATGTAGTGTCGAACATTTATCTTGAGGTAACTGGCTTCTATTGACTCGGGCAGTGTGCTAGAGCTTAATGTGAGGACAAGATTTAATGTTGCAATTTCTTTGTTTTCCTTTCTGATTTTTATGCGGCGAACATTGATGACATTTTGGTCTTTTAGACCTGCAAGCATTTCCTCTTCTTCGAGTTGAAGGAAATATATTTCGGAAATCACACCCCGGACGGTGTTCAAAAATCTATGTGCAGTAACTCCGACAGGTGTATCCAAAATGTACACTATTTTGGACAGATTAGAATAATGGTCGGTGTCTCTCAGTTCTAGTAGGAGCTCACCACTAGGCATTTTTTTAGCTTGTAACCCGTGCCCAAGGCAGAGGTTAGGGTTTTTGTGATTATGAATGGGGATATTGCTCGGGCGGTCTTATATGTTGCTTCGCTGTGAAGGACGTGAAATTTCGGGAAAATTTCCTTGGACTTCTGAATGTATGGGTTGTTACATCGGTCGGCACTCTTTTTAGAGGGCGATCATTTTGTGAAGGGAGACGAGCCATGGAATAAGTGTGTTGTTCGGCCATGCTGCCAACCACCGACCATGGAGCCCAACAAAGGGACGGGATAGGAACTTGAAAGGAAGTCCTGTCCACACCACCTGTGTACCTCAACTATAACCAAATATGGCGGAACTCAGGGTGGTTGGCCACACAAGCTTAACCCTCGCCGCCAGGAAAGAAGGAAAAACGGAGTAGGAGAGAGGAGAGTTCTGAGAAAGGGGTAAGAAAGTGAAAGATAGAGGGGAGGATAGGAAAAAGCGACTGCCGATTTCCCCCAGTCGGGTCAGGCCGGAGGTGCCGCCTACAGGAAGCTGGGGCCAAAGCGGTGCGATGCTTCCGCCGAGGGGCCTTAAAGGTCCAACGCTCGGCATCGGCTCAACCACCAGGATCCTCTTTTCCCCGGACATGGCGATGCCAAGCACGGCTAGGCGCGAGTGCTCGGGTCCGTCGTGATGCACTGATCGCCATGATCCCCCTGGGGGGATGTTCCTGCGGATGCTCGGGAACCCGTGGTGTCACCACTCACCAACGCCTGCAAGCTGCAGACGTCCCCCTGCGTGGGGAGTATAACATGAGGCGAAATAACATCTTCCCGAACATTTCTTGTGAGTATTCATTATGTTTTCCCAGAATATGAAATTAAAATTACTGCAGCCGTGTTTTCCGTCGTTCTTGCTCCGTGCCTTCATAGAATAGACGCCTTACCAACTTCGAAACAGAAACAGCGCTTATTCTTTCGCGTGCCTTAAAGTGCATGATGGCGAATTGCTGAGTTGTGAGGCAAAAGCTGCTGTGCGCATAATTGCTTTCATATCTGAAATTCCTCTGTTTATGAGAACGATGTAGCTCTAGCGAAAGCAATACTGAGAGAGGCGGTTTTAAAACAGTGCAATGCCCGTGAGCCTTTCACCGGCACCGCGATTCCCAACCTGTGATCAATATAAGAACAAAAACTGCGCAAAAAGGACAGAACAGGAGAGAAGATGCACACAGGACGAGCGCGCAGTTCTTGTTCTCATAGCGTCGTACCAACTAGCCCCTCACCGCACTCTTCTGTGGTCTAGTTGCTTTTTTTTCTCTTGAAATGAGCTTTCTGGAACCATGAGGGCCTAAGTAACCTTTAAGGTAGCATTTCCCCGCGTGAAAAGCAGATGAGGTGCCACGATGTCGCCTTTTTGAAGTCTTTGTAGGCTTGTCCTTGATGCTAGGTGCATTATTGTGCTCCCAACGCCATTGCAAGCACCCTTGCCATGGAATGTTGCGGAAAAGTTCCACTCAGGTAATATGCTAAAATAATTTCTTAAGTAGAAAAGGCTAAGAAAATTCTTTTTGTTCTTATATTTGGAGGTGGCGACATCCGAGAATTAATCGATTTTTGGCACTTGCGGAAGATCTCTCTTCAATATTTCCAAGACCTCAGCTTGAAACCTTGACACAGCAGCAGTATTGTCTTTGAGAGAGTCTCAAAATATCCACGAAACACTTCACAGAAATTGCCGCTGCAGACATATACGAGAACTGGGTGCATGCGTTGCCTGCGTGTTGACACAGTGGTAAGACTTTGAAGCGTCTAGAACAATGAAACTCTTATTTTTCTCAAAGTCCATGAGTACGTTTGCTTCATCTTCTCTTAGGCTCCGCATACATAAGTAGAAGACAGTGACTCCATACGTAGAAGATGTATACGCGGGACACGGAGGCGAGACTTCGGTTTCCCCAGGCGATCATAATCTCTTTTGTGGATGCCCCCTCGAGTCACTTCATTTCGTCTTGGCACGTCGCAGATTACGGGTTTCGTAAACACAGCCTGCGAGAAGTGTGGCATCGGCTTTGCTCAACGCTAATGTGCAACGCCTGCGCACGCGAGTGCACGAAAAGAGCTCTCTGAACAGCACCGCGGTTGTGTTTTGCATTGAAGCCACAATACAGGGCAACCCTCACCGGTGCTGCGGCGCTCAACATCAAATTTTTTTTCTTGACTGAAACCAAAAAAAAAGCTCTCTAAAATTCCTGAGCAAAATTAAAATAAAACGAGCTATTGCCGCAATATTATTTTCTATTTTTGCGAGAAGCTCAAAATAAACTTTCGTTTGAATACGCAGAAAACTGCCATTTTTTGCAAATTTGGCATATTTTCAGAACGTTGTTTAGTATAATTTTAGTGTAAACATTTCTCAATGTACTGCATGCTGTAGCGAGAGAGTTTAAAAACGTTTTCTTTTACCCGCCAATTTCGTGTCCACGTTTTTAAAACATTTCAGAATAGAGCGTGATGATCAAAAAAGAACGTAGAAAAACATGTGAAGGCAATGTGTTGATACGTGATTAAAAAAAAGGTCATCTATAACATCCACAGAAATTAAAAATAGGAAAAAGAAATCAACAGTTTGCAAAAACAAAACCAAGTTTTGCACTTGTCTGGAAAACTTTAAAGGGCTGCAACATTACAGGACATTTTTTCTTCCCGCCAGGTTTTTTAAGGAAAATTAATTTGAACGGTTCAGCAGAAGGCCACACTTTTTTTAACGGAATCGAAAAGGGTCGAGAGTAAACATTGGACGGTTTGGCATGGAATGACCCTTTTGAATGAGGATATTAGTGTTAAAACGAAGACTCTCTCGCTTCCTTTGTACTTAATGTGTACACATACCCAAAAATGAAACGAAGCACGCGACTATCGACAAGCTTGCTTTGCGGTGTTCCCGAGCAGAGTTTGCGCGCTAACACACTGAGGGCGCGCACGGCACATCCGGGCGACCATATTCGCCTCAAGAGCCGCTCGGGCGAATCAGCGCAACTTTTTCGAAGATACGTATTACAGTTACTTTTGGGAGCACCTGTGCATGGCGTTTTAGGTGTACACTAAGAAGTCATTCATTTTCTGCGTGTTTCGTTTCCTTAACCCTAATTTTTCTCAGCGGCCTTCGCCAAAAATTTCAAGTCTCCGCATGAGGGCGTCTGCAGCTTGCAGGCGTTCGTGAGTGGTGACACCACGGGTTCCCAAGCATCCGCAGGAACATCTCCCCAGGGGGATCATGGTGGTCAGTGCATCACCACGAACTCGAGCACCCGCGCTTCGCCGTGCGTGTCATTGCCGTGTCCGGGGAAAAGGGGTTCCTGGTGGTTGAGCCGATGCCGAGCGTTTGGAATTTTAAGGCCCCTCGGCGGAGGCAACACACCAGTTTGGCCCCAGCTTCCTGTAGACGGCACCTCTGGTCTGAACCGACCGGAAGAAATCGGCCGTCGCCTTTTCCTATCCTCTTCCCCATCTTCTGCTTTCCTATGTTCTTTCTCACAACTATCCTGTCTCCTACTTCTTGTTTTTTCCTCTTCTCTTGGTCGCAAGAGTTAACCTTGTTTGACCAACTACCCTGAGTTGCGTCATAGTTCGTTATAGTTGAGGTGCACAGCTGGCGTGGGCAGGACTTGCTTCGAAGTTCCTGTCCCGTTACCTTGTTGGACTTTGTGGTGGGTGGCTGGCAGCATGACCGAATAAATAAAATTTTTTATGGCTCCCCTTCTTTCAAAACCAGATCGCTCTCTCAAGAGAGGGCGGAACGAAGCAGTAGATGTTTTTGCCAAAAAGAAACCAACATTCACTAAGTTTCACGTAATCCACAGTCAAAGCGATGTAAAACAAGCCGGAATAATATCTCTATTCCATGTGTGTAAATGCTTCACCGATACCCTGGGCTCTGGCTACAAGGTTTCAAGAATGGCCAGCGGCGACCTTCTCCGTGAACTGCCTGAGTGCATCCAGTGCTCGAAACTTTCGAACATTGCTTCTATAGGGAACATCCCGGTCTCCATAACAGCACATCGTTCACTGAACACTGTCCAAGGCGTAATATGAGAAACTGATTTTGTACACATCACTGAAAAAGAAATGCTCGAAGGGCTCAGCGACCAAGATGTCATGGATGTGCACCGAATCAGGATCCGGAAGGACGTTAAGGAAATAGAAACAAAGCACTCGATCCTTACTTTCAACACCAGTACATTGCCCAACACAATCTAAGTGGGATATTTGAAATTTATTGTAAGGCCGTGTATACCTAACCCCCGCAGATGTTTCAATTGTCAAAGGTTCGGCCATGGCTCACAGAGTGGCCGCGGTCGCAAAACTTGCGCAAAATGTGCCTCGAAGGACCACCATTCTTATGAATGTGACGCAGCCCCGCACTGCGAAAACTGTGAAAAAGACCATGCTGCGTATTCTAGGGCGTTTCCATCCTGGAAGAAAGAAAGGGATACAATCACAATAAGGACGAAGGAAAACATTTCATTTAATGAAGCGAGAAGGCGTTTGCTCTCAAGAACACATTCTCTTTCACAGCAAAAAAAAACTTCGCTGATGTGGTGCGCAGGGGCGTAGCACCACAGAACACTCCGGCACCTGCCGAGGCCACTCCCACCAAGCCTAAGGCAGGGTCATCCACGTCCCAGGCAGGGACAGCGAAAACTGCCCTGCAATTGAAAAAGCAGGGAGCGCCAAACAATAGGTCGGCATCCCGCAGGACCTCGCCCCGTCAACCGCGGCTGCGCGGTCCTCCAGCACCTCTGGCGAGGTGATGGATATAACTCCTAGTCCGCCCGGTCTGCAGCGGCTGAACAGCTCTCTTGAGCAAAAAAAAAGACAGGCCCCTCATAACGGCCCCGTCACCTAAGAAAATCCTCTTTCATTTCCTTTCGAAAACACAAACATGGCTTTTTAATTGAGTGGAATTGTAGAAGGCATATGCGGAATTACAGTGACATAACACGTATTTTAGGGTCAATGTTACCCATAGTTTTGTGTCTTCAGGAGTCCAATCTTGGTCCATAATATGTGCATATCATGAAACATTATAAAACTTTTAGACACGATCGAGAGCAGGCAAATCGACTCTCAGAAGGCGTCGTGATTTTCTTTCAAAGCAGCGTCCCTGCTCAAGAAATCAAACTCATTACATAACTTGAAGCGGTTGCAGTCAGCATCGTCAGCTATAAAACACTAACAATCTGTTCCGTATACATTCCTCTACATTTTACATTAACAGTCCAATTATCTACAAAAACTGATAGATGAACTTCCAGAGCCATATCTGGTGGTTCGGGATTTTAACGCCCACTCCTCTTTTTGTGGAAGCCAGCGCTGCGACTCTAGGGGGCAAACAATCGAAAATTTGATTCGCACAAACAATATATGCCTTTTAAACACGGATAAGGCCACATACTGCTCGCCAATATCGGGAAATATGAGCTGTTTAGATTTGTATTTTATTTCACCATCTGTTTTTAACGATTTTAAATGGGATGTTATCGACAACCCATATGGCAGCGATCACCTTCCTGTATTAATAAGTATGACATCTGCACCAGAAATCAGCCCAACTAAACCGCGACGTTGGAAGCTGCATTTAGCAGACTGGGAAATCTTTAGAGCACAAGCAAATTTGGAAGATACAGTTTTAGAAAACGTCAGTAGCGATGAGATAAACGAAATGTTCACGAATTGCATAATTACTGCCGCACAATCAGCTATTCCTCAGTCTTCAGTAGTGGTGCGGCAAAAACACAAAGTGTGGTGGACAAAATAATGCAAGGAAGTAAAAAATCAACAAAATAGAGCTTGGGGTAAATTTCGCAGGAAGCCAACACAAAAAAACTTCGTACATTTTAAAAGGGCAAGCGCCACAGCTCGGCACGTCCGCCGCAGTGCCGAGAAAGCTTCTTTTCATAGTTACGTTTCATCTTTAAACTGTCAAATCACATAAAAAAATGTGGGAGCAGGTTCGAAAATTAAATGACACCTTCTCACCGTTTGCAGTTCCTCTTCCAACAACACCCTGGCACACAAACAAGCATAAGGGAATAGGCAGACATTTTGGAGGAACACTTCGCTGCAATCTCCAGTTATTCTCCCTATAAGTAGTCATTTCTTGAACACAAAATATAGCCGAAAAACAAAAACTATCAATAATTAAGTGGAGGGGAAAAGGAACAATACAATTTAATTACTCTCCAAGAAATAGAGTACTGTCTGCCGGAAAAAAACTGCACCAGGACCCGACCAGATACACTACGAAATGCTTGCCCATTTTTCTCAGCCTGCCATAGGAGCACTCTTGAACTTCTTTAACAGAATATTTATAGAAGAAAAAATGCCTAAAGCATGGAAAACAGCAGTGATAGTGCCATTCCTGAAACATGGAAAACCACCCACATCTCCGAGTGGCTATAGGCGGATTGCCCTCGCAAGCTGTCTCGCGAAAGCTTCTGAAAGGGTCCCTAATATAAGAATAACATTTGTTCTTGAAACCCGCGAACTTTTTGATGCCCATCAGTGTGGTTATAAAAAGGAATGCTCAACGACAGACCATTTAGTTTGCCTCGAAAACACAATAGGAGAAGCTTTTATACACAAACAGCCTTGTCTTGCTGTTTTATTCGATATGGAAAAAGCGTATGACACAACCTGGAGGTTTGGGATCCTCCGCGACCCAGGTATCCGCGGTAGGATGTTAAACTGCCTCACTGACTTCCTTTCCGACCGCTCATTTCAAGTACGCCTGAGATCAACTCTGTCCAGGAGCATCGTTCAAGAGAACGGGATTCTTCAGGGATGCATTTTAAGCACTATATTGTTTATTATAAATATGAATTCCTTAAGTAAAATAATCCCAAAGTCCATCCTGTATTCAGTGTACGTTGATGATGTTGAAACAGCCTGCACATCCTCAACCATTGCAACATGCGAGAGGCAAATAGAGTTGACAATGAATAAACTAGTGACATGGGCAGATCAGAAAGGTTTCAGATAGGCTGAACCGTGGCATACAAGTCAACCCATTCATACGCCTGAACGGAACACAGATACCCGTCAAAAATAAGCACAAATTTCTATGGATAACGTTTTATAAAAAACTCACTTTCCTGCCCCATATAAACGCACTGAAAAAGAAAGGCTCCGGATCCTTGAATATACTCAAGGTACTGTCACGCAAACATTAGGGTGCTGTCAGGACATGTCATTCTCAAATTTATCGCGCCCTGGTACGCTCTACCTTAGATTACGGTTGTATAGTTTATGGGTCAGCGAGAGCATCGTATCTAAGACGACTGGATGCAGTGCATAAATTAGGTTTACGTCTTTCTTTTTGTGCATACCGGACATTACCCATAAACAGCCTATATGTAGAAACTAATGAACCATCACCTACAGACGAACAATGCTTACCCGCTCCTACATCCTAAAAATTCCGTTCCCTACAAAAACAAGCTACGAAGTCCCAATCTCGAACGCTCTTTAACAACAAACCTCAAGCTACCAGACCAATTTTCTTGCGATTTGAAAGGATGTGCCAGAATCTTGGCGTCCTAAACACATTACCTGGTATTGCGGAAAGACGAGACGCACTACCTCCATGGCACAGTTTCCCTGCAATCTGCGATTTTACTCTTACTCACTTCCGGAAGAAACAAACTCCACAACAACATATATAAGAATTTCTTGCACTGGAGGAAAAGTACAGTAATTTAAGAACTTTTTATACAAATGGTTCAAAAACCGACGCCAACGTAAGAAGCGCAGTGGTGCAAAAGAATTGGATTGAAATAATAAGGCTTTCACAGTGTGCCTTCATTTTCACTGCCGAATGTTGCGCGATCTCTGGAGCCATACAAAAAAATAGTGAACGAGAACATCGCAAACAGTATTACACACACAGACTCCCTGAACGTGCTTACAGCCTTTCACTCTAGAAATGTAGTCACTCCTATACTTGGTGATACCGTACATAACATAGTAATAGCCACAGCTAAAGGACAAAACGTAAAACTCTGCTGGGTACCAAGCCATACCGGAATTAAAGGCAAAGAAATAGCGGACGTAAAGAAAGGAAATATACCGTTCAAAGATTGCATTAGCTTAGTTCATTGTAAAATAACACAGAAATGGTTGTCCGCGTTGAACAACAAAGTAAATAACAAATTACATAATGTAAAACCTGCTATAGGTGAATGGAAGTCCTGCACCCAGCAGGAACATTTTAAGGAAATGATTATGTGCCGTCTTCGTATAGGACACATGCTCCCCACACACTATTTCCTACTGACAAAACAAGATCAACCTGTCTGCGAAAAATGCGGACATGAAGCTGCGGTTAACCACATTTTAATTTCTTGCGCGAAGCTATAAAAACTAAGAAAAAAGTACTTTACTCAGTTTTATAACGAATACATTCCTTTTCATCCCGCACTGCTTTTAGGAGATGATGCAATTGTTGATATATCACGTGTTTTTAGCTTTCTTAATCGAAACCGGATTTCTCAAGAGACTAAATTTTTTACCCACTGGTCTGTTCGAATTTTAGTACACCTCAGCCACTTTCTCATACCTGAGAAGAAGGCTGAGGCTTTTATATTGATTGGTTGGGAGCCTCGATATTCTTTCACAGCCAAGGAAAGCTACTGAGGTTACCCAGCCCTCTGTAAAGCTTTTACTAGTAGCCATTACTAGTAGCCTGGATACGTGTACGGCAGGAGAAGTAATTCCCCCATTTACAGCGAAATCTCCCCTCCTGTGTCATTTACAGACATCCTATACAGAAAAGTTCCAATTTACATTTTGCCAGTTGAATCTGTCATCTCCTGCTTCGTTTTTACTTTCCTGTATTCTGCTTCATTAATTAAACAGGCCATCTATTATAAGCTCATTCCATTACATTCCAAGCTCATGCTCACTTTCTCCTCGTTAAGAACACTTCTGTTAGGCCTAGTTGGCGCATGATAACACTGCAGGTGATCGATGTGCGGAAAACATTAACATACAAACATATTAAGGAAGCCAACAGTCACCGAAACCAAGGAGCATAGGGGAATGTTTTTTTTATTTTGTTTAAATTTGTAGTGCCAATCAATCGGTTTAAAGAAAATTACTTATAAAGCAGCATAAAAAACAACCATGCCGCCGGTGGGATCCGAACCAACGACTTCCGAATATCGCGTCCGGTGCTCTTACCAACTGAGCTACGGCGACGGCTGTCCAATCTGCTGCTTTCGTGGGTATTTATGTTTACTAGGTATAAGCGAACCTTCAATCAATCAATCAATCAATCAGGTTTATTTCACATCAAGGATGTGGGGAGCGGGGACAAAAAGCCTATAGAGGCTTGACGGAGGTCCCCGCCCCCTACAGCAACTACATTGTGCACAAAAACCCACAATCACACAACGGTACATTATATGTTATGCCTGTGACATATTTAAAACAAAAGCACATTGCATCGAAAATAAAACACGCTCAGGGCATCAAAAAACACATAACCATCAAACATATCACGGAAAGAGGGAAGGCATAAAAGCAGGCTGAGTTAGTACACTAAAGAAAGAAACTATATGCTGTTACTCTTCACTAATTGCAGTTTTTCACAAATTGTTTAAAATGGACGGGATATTATAGGACAGCATTTGTCTGCCGTAGTTAGTTCGCGTTCGCGGTAAATACCAGTTGTCTCCGATGCGCGTATTGTAGGGGCGTTCTCTGCATGTTAGTCGAGACAAATCAGCGAGAAATGCAGTTCCTTGATTAATATTTGATGTGTACTTTTTGCGGAGCATGACAGAGTACAATTGCACAATAGGTACAATGTGTAATGCCTCAAAGACAGGTTTGGTGTGTACATCATTTGGGATGTTGTTAATTGCACGAACGGCTTTTTTCTGTAGTGCATGGAGTTTTGTAATATTGGAGACAGTGGTTGTACCCCAGACTAAGAAACAATAAGTTATAACACTGGTGAACAAAGAGTCGTACAAAAGTTTTTTTATGCATTGTGGAAAGTAGTACCGAAACTTGGACAGGATACCTACTACTCTTGAAATTTTGGCAACTGTATTATCAACATGAACATCCCAAGATAAGTTCTCGTGGAATGTGACACCAAGGCTTTTAACGGAAGAGGAGACGTGTATTTTTGATGAACCGATCGATAACGTTAACTCAGAAACAGACTTATTACGGGGTCTAAAAAGCACAGCTTTTGTTTTGCTTATATTGATATTCAGCGAATTGGAAAGTGAGCAGTGGTGTAGCGAACGTAGGCACCTCGTAGCATTTACTTCCAGACTCGATACACATGGTGCCCTGAAAAATAGGCTGGTGTCATCAGCGTAGATAACAAAAGTTGTGTTAGGGTCAATGTTTACAATATCATTAATGTAGAGATTAAAAAGTAGCGGTCCGAGTATGCTACCCTGGGGTACGCCGGCAGCAATATGCTTGGGGTCAGATAGTGTGTTATCAATCACAACCTGCTGAAAACGGGCCTCTAAATATGATTTAATGATACTATAAAAACAACCTCGGAAGCCATATCTGTCTAGTTTTAGTAATAAGGTTTCGTGATTAACGCGATCGAACGCCTTAGAAAAATCTATAAAAATGCCTAGTGTTAGTTCTTTGTGTTCGAAAGATTCTAAAATCAGCTCCTTCTGTGTAAGAAGAGCGGTCTCAGTGGAGTGTAATTTCCTAAATCCATGCTGACTGGGTGTGATCAACTTATGCTTTTCGCAAAAACCTAGAATCCTGCTATGTAACAGCTTTTCTAAACATTTGGAAAATAACGGGAGTATAGATATCGGACGGTAATTGGATAAATTGTTAGTATCCCCTCCTTTATGAATTACGATGACCCTTGCAGTTTGCATCCTACTAGGAAAGGTGCCCTGGGCGAAACAGCAGTTAAAGACATGGTCTAAGATAGGACAAAGGACATCAATTGCATGTTTGAACGGTAGGATCTGAAACCCATCCACGTCCTTCGACTTGTTATTTTTGAGGCTATTAAAGCATCGCATAATCTCGTTTTGGTCTGTTGGAGCCAGGAAAGCGGTAAACGAGTTTGATTGACCAAGATATCTCATGCAGGTAGGGTCATGAAATAGTATGCGCAACAGACACAAAGAAATCGTTAAAAGAATCAGCCAGCTTTTTTCCTGATAACGTCTCATCATCTATCATGACTTCCAGTTCATTAATGCTCTTGGATGGGTTAATAATGGTATTAAGTTGTTTCCATACCTTATCACTTCGCTTCAGAACATCCTTGTTGAATAGATTATGGAAGTACTCTTTCTTTGCCTGACGCAGAAATGATGTCACCTTGTTTCTGTACGCCTTAAATATAAGAAAGTCATCAGTGCTTCTATTCTTAATGAAACAATTATAAAGGTAGTTTTTGTGTTTTATCATCTTTAAGCATTCTTTGTTTATACATGGCTTACGAGCACTCTGTGGTTTTCTGGTGCTTCGATATGGGAAGCATTCAATATATACCGGTTTTATGATGCTTATAAATATATCATATGCTTTGTCAGGATCTGTAACCTCATAAACTGGACTCCAGTCTATTTGCTCAAGTCTAGACCGAAAGCGTGTCAAGGTATCCTTATTCACTAACTGTCGCTGTGGCGGAGTAGTTTTATTGGACTTTGTTATACGACTATCTATGAAGTAAAAAATCGGTAGGTGATCACTAACCTGGCCAGAGATAACGCCAGACACGATTGACTTGTCATGCAAATTTGTAATGAAAGCATCTATTGAAGTTGCAGTCGATGTGGACAGGCGTGTTGGATCAATGATGGCATTAATGAAACCGTTACAGTCTAACAGGTTATTCATTTGACGCTGCTGAGTTGAGGGTGTAGAAAAGTCTATGTTGATGTCGCCGCCAAGGACTAAGTAAAATCTGTTTTCTGTTATCCATGTTAAAAAAGTGTCAAGAAATGAAAGAAAGTTTGGGATGCTACCACATGGAGGTCTGTACAAACAGAAAAAATGTTCTGCCCAGCCTTTAGAGAAAGTATTTCAAAATCTTCACATGATTTAGTAAAGTCAGGAAGAACTGAACACCGAACGGATTCCTTTGCAGCTATCATTACTCCACCGCCTTTTTTGTTTGGGCGGTTTAGCACGTATGAGTTTAATGCGGCATGATAAGGGCTTCATGATCAGTTCGGTACCAGGTCTCAGTGAAAAATATTATGTCAAACTCGAAATCAAACAAGCCAAGAAATGCGATTATTTCATCCTCTTTACTGCGCAGAGATTGTGCGTTAAGATGAAAGAATGACGTTACTTTTTTGTTTTTTGCAAAAAGGCTATTGATATCTGCAGGTAGAAAGAACTGGGAAGCCATGCCTAATCAAAAGGGAAATCTCAGTAGGCGCACGAAATCTTTAGACTATCTTTTCCAGGTCATTGACGCAATCGATCCGGACCACTGACGAAGTTACATTCTTCTTAGCAAAGATGCGGCCATTCCTCGTCCACGCAAACTTCCATTGCTTATCTTTCTTACGAGCAACAGTGAGTCCCATCAGCTTCTTGAGTGAAGGGCACAGGTGCTCATTTATATAGACAGGATTTGCATATTCATCAGGGTACCCAAGATCGCTTGTGGTAATTCTTTGTTTTCTGGCTTTTTCAAGGAAGGCGTCGCGTTTTGAGCGTTTCTGAAACTGTAGCACTATGTTCTGGCACGAAGAGGTTTTAGTAGGCACACGGTGGCACACTTCAATGTCGTCGGATGTCACGGGTACATTCAAAACCTCCCCGATCCTCTCAATAACCTCAGGAAGGTTTTCCTTCTCGGTTACCGGCAGGCCAGTGATCTCTACGTTTCGGTTCCTGGAATATTGTTCCAAGCTGTTGAGCCTTAGTTCACAGTCAGACACTTGACTTTGTAGCGCATTACGGTCAGAGGTCAACGCGGCATTTTCAGCACTTAAGGATTTGTTTTCTGCCTTCAGCGCAGCACACTCATTGACCATGTCATCGTATTGCTTGCTACAGTAATCTATACTCTGTGAAACTTCTCGCAGCTCCTTCCTCAAGTCACGTTCAAGAACGCTTCGCAATGCCGCAATGTCCTTCGCAAGTTCTTTCCTTAATTCATCCCGCAATTTCTCAAGTTCGCTAGGCATGGTTCACAGCAGATGACGAGAAAAAAAAGAAAAAAGAAAACGATGCACACTTGGAAGCACCAATGAAAAATACACTACTCTCGCGCTAAGATGGTTTACGATTGTACAAAGAAATACGTGCAGAGCATGAAACTATTTGGCAGCAGTGCAAACATGCAAAAACCACGGACAGAGTGCCTAGAAAGATTCAGCTTACCTGCAAAGTGCAGGAAACATTAGTGACTGTGTCAAGATGTGCACTGCTGCCAAACTACGGTGCCGTACGACGTGCTGCAGCTATTTAACGGTGATCCAGGTGGCGGGTCAGCAGTTGGCGCAGGCGCAGGAGCTACCGATAGGTCCGCGATCCTTCAGGGCGGTGATCTGGCGCGTGTCAGATCTGGCGCGTGTCCGGTTACGGCGAACAGCTGATCCCGGGAACTTGGGTCGATGAAATGCCGGATTTGTAGCTGCAAAGTGCAGGAAACGTTAGTGACTGTGTCAAGATGTGCACTGCTGCCGGATCCCACCAGTGGCATGGTTTTTTTTCTGCTGCTTTATAAGTAATTTTCTTTAAACCGATTGATTGTCACTACAAATTTTAGAAAAATAAAAAAACATTCCTCTATGCACCTTGCTTTCGGTGACTGTTGGCTTGGGCGTGCCGCAGGGCTCTGTCCTATCTCAATTTCTGTTTAATTTGGCCATGTCAGTGGTGCCGGCCTCCCTCCCCACGAGCGGCCGACACCATGTGTACATGTCCATATATGCAGACGACATAGCTCTGTGGTGCCGGGGACCACCGGGCGAGGCGTTCCGCGTGCGGGGGTGCCTTCAGGGAGCCCTGACCGCTATCGATGCCAGCTTGCGCGGCCTTGGTCTCTCGCTGAGCGCGGACAAATCGGTGGCCATGGCCTGCGTTTCGCGCTCGCGCGCGCACCTTGCGCCACTGTCACTGGACGGGACTCCGATTCCTTGGCGTAAATCGGTGCAGTACCTTAGCCTGGACATCGACTGGCGCCTTTCCTTCCGCCCCGCGGCGACCAAGGCCTGTCTGCAGATGAAGAGGATCACCGCCGCCGTGCACAAGCTCACCGCTCGAGGCCAGGGCATCTCCTAGCAAGCCGCGCTGCGTCTATACAATTCCGCAGCCTTGGGGGCGGTGCTCTATGCGCTGCCGCTCGTCACGGTGCGCAAGCCGTGCTGGAAGAAACTCGAGCTTCAGCACCGCAAGTCCCTGCGCGTGTGCCTAGGCCTGCCCAAAAACTCGCAGTGTGCCGCAACGTTGGCGAGGCAGGAGCGTAACCCCTTGAGCTCCAAGCAGCGCGCAGGGCATTGAATCACATCGACCGGCTTCACCCCGCACCGGACAGCGGCTCGCTGTTGCAGCGTATGCGCTCGCACCCGCGCTCACGAATGGGCGCGGCGCAGCTGGAGTATGAGCAATTGACCCAAGGCCCACCCCCCTACGTCTCCTGCGCGCCCTGGCCTGCTGCCTCGGAGGTACAGCGAGAGATCGTCGGCATTGCGGGAAAAGCGGAGCACACCCCTCTGTGCTGTGCAGCAGCTGGCCAGAGCCATCATACACGAGGAGCTCCAGGACCATCTCCTCGTGTACACCGACGGTTCAGTGGCCCGCGACAGCTGCTCCCTTGCTGCGGCGGCCACCATCCCCGCCCTGCGACTGCACAGCCAGCAACACGCAGCCTTCATGGGCTCCTCCACCCCGGCGGAGTTGATGGGGATCCGGCTCGGGCTGGACCTGCTGCTCACCCTCGGCCCTCCGCCGCCCAGGAGTGCTCTGCTGTGCGACTCCCGCGCCGCCCTCAGCCGCCTGCAATCTAACGGCCGCGGTACCCCACTAGTGCGGGAAATTCGCTCGCGCATCGAGCGCCTCGCGCAGAGAGGTTGTGCCGTGCGTGCACAGTGGGTGCCCGGTCACTGCGGCATCGCCGCTAACGAAGAAGCTGACGACCTCGCGACCGCTGCACACCAATTACCTGCCAGCGATCTGCCCCTTGCGCTGGAGGGCGTGCGTGTGGCCATCCACGACCATCTCCGAAAGCAGCACCCCGACCCACGCATCGCGGGAGGTGAGCGCATCGACAGTGTCACCGGCTATCGCGCACTTACACGGTCGCAACGTGCAATGATCCTCCGCGCGCGCATTGGCTGCGTGTGGCCCGGGGAACGACGGGTGCGTCACGGAATCGCGACGAGTGATGTGTGTGACGAATGCGGTGCAGTGCAAACACTAGAACACCTGCTCCTTCGCTGTTCCGCGTTCGCCGATGCTCGTCGCGATATGCTCGCGGCCTATAGGGCGCAGGGCATACTACCAGACTCCATCAAGACACTATTGTGGCCGCAGGGCAGTGCGCGCACTCGTGTGCGAACTTTGGTGAGCCTCTGTGCATTCCTCGAACACACGGGCTTGACGTCCCGTCTGTTCTCCGTCAGGTAGTTACACGCAGTGACCGAACGCTCCGCGAGTTCTACCTTGAACGATTAATAACTGGACGCCCCACTCCAGTTGTAACCAACACAGTGCTGTGCGCGTGTGTGATTTAATTTCTCTAAAATGAACTAATCACGCGCACAACGTGGACACATTTCTTATTGTGTAAATAGTTTGTACATATTACTTCTCCCCCTGTCCTCTCTTCCTGTCCCCTCACCTCTTTCATTTCATTTCTCCATTCTGCCTGCTATCCTTTATTTCCGCTGCCCCAGCTCAGGTGCTTCAGTATCGATGGCAGATGCCGGGGCTAGCAAAAATCTTTTCCTTCCTTTTTACTATTATTTTTAATAAAAACCGCTACCACCACCACCTGTTGGCTTCCTTAATATGTTTGTCAAACGAGCCCCTCATTTCCTTTACCTTGTCTGCTACCAGCTTAACGGGGGTCTCGGTTCTGGCAGTCTTGTTGCCATAGGTAGCATAAGAGGGCTCTCGCACAGTTTCCGCCCACGCCGTTAGATGACGTTCTACGTCACACTCGCGGTATTACAGGACGTGCTACGTCCGCCGCTATGGACGAGGGTGGCGCTGGTGAACACTCTCAAGGTTCGCCCACTAAACAAACAAATATCCACGCGAGCAGCAGATTGGACAGCCGTCTCCGTAGCTCAGTTGGTAAGAGCACCGGACGCAATATTTCGGAGGTCGTGGGTTCAGATACAACCGGCGGCATGGTTGTTTTTTCTGCTGCTTTATAAGTAATTTCCTTTAAACCGATTGATTGGCACTACAAATTAAAAAAAATAAAAAAAACATTCCCCTATGCATCTAGGTTTCGGTGACTGTTTCCTTACTTAATATGTTTGTCAAACGAGCCCCTCATTTCCTTTACATTGTCTGCTACTATATATATATATATATATATATATATATATATATATATATATATATATATATATATATATATATATATATATATATATATATATATATATATATATATATATATATACAGTATAGAAAGATAAACGTATTTGGTTGCTAGAGGTAAAAATTCAAAGTTGAAAACGCTTCATTTAGCCATAGATTTATTTTGAGTCGACGTTTCGGACAGAGCCTGTCCTTTCTCAAGACTGAAGTTACAGGGGTCTTCTTCCTCTTCTTAAGGAGTTGGCACTGGCACACATGTACGACACATGAACAAAAGAAACAAACGGTGGCAAAGAATACAGATAGAAAGGGAAAAAAAAGGGGGAACAAAAAAAGAAAAACGTGTTGTACCCCGCCGCCCACCCCGAAGCCGCGGGGAGCCGACCCCGGACGAGGGAAACAAAAAAAAAGGAAAACACGGAGCGGGAGAGGATAATGGCTACCCATCAAGGCAACAGAGCGGCGGCGTGTAAGGTGGACAGGAGCAGACGGTGGCGGGATCGCCCTACACACAAAAGTTAAAGACGCGTGCACTCGCGTGCCCCGTACACAAAGAGTAAACAAATAAACAGAATAAAATGCAGACAGGGTCGGAGCTTCCGTCATCTTGAACCACTTCGGCAGCCAGAGCCAAGGCCGAATCAGCGGCGCCGTGAGCTTAACTAAACACACGTGCACTGTGCATGAAAACACCCAGACACACAGCAGTAAAACATCCGAGCTCATGCCAGTGTCGTGTGGCGGCTAAATGACAATGGCGGGAGCATTTAAGCGAGTAAGGTGTACAGAAACAGACCGTGGCGGAATTGTCCAACATATATAAATTGGAGATGCTTGCACTCGCGTGACCTGGCCAGAAAAAGTAAACAAATAAACAAAATAAAATGCAGACAGGACAGGAGACTTCCGTCATCTGGAACCATTTCCGCAGCCCGAGTCAAGGTAGAATCAGGGCGCCGTGAGCTTATCTACACACACGTGCACTGTGCCTGAAAACACCCACAAAAGAAAAAAAGTGGAAAAACATCCGAGTTCGGCCAAGTGTGGTGTGGGAGGTAAATGTGAATGGCGTGAGCAATTAGGCAAGGGTTCTTCAATTGCACCCCGTCGTCAAGGTAATCGAACTGGGAAGATAGGGGCAGGATGGGGTAGGGAATGAAGAAATTTGTGTGAGCTTGAAAAAGATGTCGCTGGCAAGAAACGACCGAGGTATGTCAAGCTGGCTCTCGTAATGTCAGCAACGGCCCTGCAAGGGGCGGATGGAGGACAATACACCTGGACTTTCATTAATGCCGTGAGGAATTGTTTCAAATTTGTAAATGAAGTACGACTCGCGTTGTTCTCTTTCCCGGGTGTTGTGGAACCCACCCTGTAGGACTGTTAACTTAATTGCATCAAATGGGTGGTTTCGCTCATTAATGTGTTTTGACAAGGGAAGGTTGGGTAGAGATAAGATATGCGCGCGGTGGTTATTAAAGCGAATTCGTAGAGGGTTGACGGTCTGTCCAATGTACTGCATACTGCACACACTGCATTCTAGGAGGTATATTACGTTGCAGGAATCACAATCAAAGTTGCCATTAATTTCCCATTTGAAGCCTGAAGCTGTGCTTACTGCACAGCTTGATGTTTGTATGTGTTTGCAGACCTGGCATCTACTTTTTCCACAGGGCCGGCACCCCAAAACCGGCTGGTTATTTGTTTTTGAGTGTACAAGAATATTTTTAATGTTTTTTGGTCGTCTGTATATCACGTGAGGGGGAGCAGTGAAAATTTTGGTGAGGCGCTCGCTTTGTTCGAGTATGTTGAATTGTTTTCTGAGGATTTTGTTTGCGTTAGGCGGGTTACTGGTGAAGGTAAGTACGAGATTGGCCCGGTGGTCTGTTTCGTCGTTGTAGCGACATCCCTCCAGTATTTGCTCTCGGTTGAGTTTAGATGCCTTTTCAATGGCATCGTCGACAATGGCGGGGGGGTATCGTTGCTTAATGAGGACTTCTCGCATGCGTTTGGAATTTTTTACGAAGTCCTCGTCTTGGGAACATATTCTTTTGAATCGATGTGCCTGAGAGTATGGGATGCTTGTTTTAGAGTGACGAGGATGGCAGCTTTGGAAGTGTAGGTATTGTTGGCGGTCCGTCGGTTTTCTATATACACCGGTGGTAAGTGAGCCTTTGTTTACCGAAATCTCAACATCTAGAAAGTTAATTTTGGTGTTGGAGTACGTGTAAGTGAAAGATATGTTGGGGTGGACGAGGTTGAAGTTTTCAATAAAACGTACGAGTTCTTGCTCTGTGTCAGTCCATATTAAAAAGATGTCATCCAAGTAGCGTTTGTATAGGGTGGGCTTAATGGGGCAATCTTTCAGAAATTTGGATTCAATACTATGCATGAAGATATTGGCGTAGGTTGGTGCCATCCTTGTACCCATGGCTGTGCCATTAATTTGCAAATAGTGTTCATTGTTAAATTCGAAGTTGTTATATTCGAGTACGATTTTTGCCAGTATTTCTAAAACACGTGGGGTAGGGGTTTCCTCCTTTCTGTTTTGTTCATACGCTTCGATCAGAGATTTAATGCCATCGGAATGAGGAGTGTTTGTGTAGAGAGAGACTACATCTAGTGTTGCCAGGAAGGCTCCTTCCGGGAGTTTGAGACCTGCTATTGCGCGAAGGAAATGGTTTGTGTCGCGTATGTATGATGCGTGTGTTGTTGGAATATGTCTAATTAGTGTGTCAATGTAACTGGAAATTGGTTCTGTAATCGTGCCAATGCCAGATACTATAGGGCGGCCAGGATTATTCTTTTTGTGGATTTTCGGTAACATGTAGAATCGGCCCGGCGACGGGTGTGGTGCGGTGAGGGCTTTAGATAACCGTAGGGATATGTCCCCATTCTTCGCAAGTTGACCCAGGGTCTCCGCTACAAAATGTTGGTATTGCGCAGTTGGGTTTGCTTCAAGACGTTGATAGAAACTAATGTTAGAGAGTTGTCTCAAGCCTTCTTCAATGTATTTTTCGCGGTCCATGACAACTATACCACCTCCCTTATCCGCTGGTTTTATGATTATATCTGTCCTTCTGCTCAGAGCCCTCAATGCATCCCGTTCGTTTTTAGACAAGTTCTGCCTCCCTGGAGTTTGGTTCTTGTAGGCGTAAATAATGTCTTTCTGGACGGCGTTAATGTACATGTCCAAGTGTTTGTCCCTTCCTATACTAGGAGTCCAGTGGTGGTTAGTAACGACGAGTTCTCTGCTATCCGCGGTAACCCGCGCCCGATCGAAGAAGTATTCCCGGAGTCGCAACATTCGTGCAAAGTTGTCCAAATCTTTTAACACCGAGAATTCGCTGTATTTACCGGTGGTAGGGCAGAATGTAAGGCCTCGAGAAAGGACGGATATTTCCTCTGTCGTTAAGGCCCTGGTTGATAGATTAATAATATTGTGCTGGAAAGCAAAGTCGGCGCTTGGAACCGCAAGATTATTATTAGTAGGTGCTGTCATTTCAGATCGTTCTACGCGTGTTTCTTGAACTGTTAACGTTTGTGTCGTTCTACTGGATTTGTTGTTGGAGTTTATTATAATAGTGGGGTTAATATTTGTAGCTGCCTCCGTTCTTGATTCTTTTTCGCTTGTTATTGATTTTGACCACACGTGTTCTGGAACCCCGTCTCGAATAAATTTTTTGTGTTTGGTCTTGCGTACCTCAGTCGCTCTCTTTTCCTCAAAGAACATAAGCTCTGTGGCCTCCAGCGCGGTAAGGGTAATTTGTTGATGAGCACGACTCTCTTCCATTCTCAGAGCCACCAACGCCTTCTCAAAGTGGCCAATGGTAACTACAAGCAGATTTAAAGAGGCAGATTGTAGTATACGATTCCAATTAGCCTTCTCCTCTTCACACAGGTCACCCATTGATGGTGTTAGCGACACTTGTAAACCTTTTGGTACGATTTTTGATTCAAGATAGGCCTTTAGGCTATGAATATGTAGTTCATGCCTAATTCATTTATCCACAATTTTTCTTAATTTTAAAAATTTAGAGTTATTTGAGGAAGGCTGTCGGTAGGATGAGTGAGAGAGAGTCGGCGTACTCACGCGGCCTGAATGTCACTGTTGACGAACCCGTTGTGCCGAACCGCAGCGCTTTCGAAGATCGTAGCGTGATAGAGGGGTGCTGGGAAGCTCTTCTTTCCGGCTGGATATCGTATTAACCTGGCCCTCCACCGTGGAAGCCAGTTGACGCTGCGCTGCACTAGAATGGCCTGATGCTCCGCCTGGGCTTGCTGGAGTACTGGCGCCGCTCGCTCCGGATTTCGGTGTTGTGCTGGGAGTGGTGGGGGTATGTACATGGTTGGCCTTAGATGGTGGTTGTTGTCGGTGGGTTCCAGCGGATAAGCTTGTTGCTGAGGTGGATCTCTCGGCGGTGCTGTCTCGTGTGGTGTCCCTGGGCGACTTCGGGATAGCAGGAACAACTTTACTCTCCAATTTGCGAAGATGTGGTGGCCGCGTTGGTGTTGGCAGTAGAGCCCTGCGTTGGGTCACGGTTGATCTTGCACCGTCCATCTCGGAGAAGAGCCCTGAGTTTTCTTGCGGTTTTTTGGGGCGGCACCCTTGTAGGACTCCTGTTTTACCCTCCTCTTCCTGTCGCTGCGTCTCCGCGATGGTCGGGAACCGTTGGTCTCCGGCTTGCATGTATTCTTCCTGGTGGCTCTTGAGAACCTCTGAGTAGGTTATATATATATATATATATATATATATATATATATATATATATATATATATATATATATATATATATATATGTGTGTGTGTGTGTGTGTGTGTGTGTGTGTGTGTGTGTGTGTAAAGTAGATCAGGGACCTATTTTTTGACAAACTTATGAAGGGAGCCAACAGTCACCGAAATTAAGGTGCATAGTGGAATGTTTTAAATTTTTATTAATGCGTATTGCTAATCACTGGGTTAATAAAACTTAGAATAATCTATCGCTTAAAGAAAATTACTTATAAAGCAGCAGAAAAAACAACCATGCCGCCGGTTGTATCCGAACCCACGACCTCCGAATATCGCGTCCGGTGCTCTTACCAACTGAGCTACGGAGACGGCTGTCCAATCTGCTGCTCGCGTGGATATTTGTTTGTTTAGTGGCGAACCTTGAGAGTGTTCACCAGCGCCACCCTCGTCCATAGCGGCGGACGTAGCACGTCCTTTGTTACCGCGAGTGTGACGTGGAACGTCATCTAACGACGAGGGCGGAAACTGTGCGAAAGCCCTCTTATGCTATCTATGACATCAAGACTGCCAGAACCGAGACCCTCGTTAAGCAATTAGCAGCAATTCGCAATTAGCTCTTTAATAATAATAATAATTGGTTATTTGGGGAAAGGAAATGGCGCAGTATCTGTCTCATATCATTGGACACCTGAACCGCGCCCTAAGGGAAAGAATAAAGGAGGGACTGAAAGAAGGGACTGAAAGAAGAAAGGAATACGTGCCGTAGTGGATGTCTCCGGAATCATTTCGACCACCTGGAGATATTTAACGTGCACTGACATCGCACAGCACACGGGCGCATTATCGTTTTGCCTCCATAAAAACGCAGCCGGAGCGGTCGGGTTCGAACCCGGAATCTCCTGATCAGCGCCCTAACCACTGAGCCACCGCGGCGGGTCATACAACTTACTGTGCAAGAAGCTTTGCGACAGCTGCGTGGTACGCTCAATGCATCCGCTGAGCAGGCAAGTTAGTTTGTTTGTGTGTTGCGCTCTATTTAAGGGGAAACGAAAATGTCCTTTGCATTTCTCTACCCTAATACACGCACGCAAAAACGTTTTGCAGTATATATTTCTAATTTCATCGTGTAGTATATTACGACGACCCAAACAATCAGAGCTTTTCATATGCCCCCGCCGACGGCGGCGATTGGTATCACGCTATTGGCTGACGCTCGTGCGGACGAGTGCAGCGCATCACGTCATGGCTTTAGCCATGCCCTCCACTCGCCTACAATAGCTTGCACGAACTGTAGGTTTAAAAAATAGCCCTACTGACACCGCACAGCACACGGGCGCCGTTTGTATTTCGGCTCCAACGAAACGCGGCCTCAGTAGACGAGCACCTTTACCGCTGAGCCATTTCAAAAGGTAAATAAAATAACCGCAATTAAATGCAACAGAAATCTTTCACCATGACTGAGTTGCATGCGTAAGGTTCCACACTAACATTTTTTTCTCTAGGAACTCCAGTACATATAGTCCATTTTTGCGACGAATTTTCACGGTGAGGTGACGTGCTGCGCTGTCGTTTGTGTAGGCGCAGCTTCGTCCGGCCCTAAACACTGGGTTGGAACGCTTTTCTGTAACAGTGTAGATACGGATTCCTGTGGTCTATTTCAGAAATGTGAAATAACAGATTTTGTTTAAATATAAACCTTTGTTTTGTTCGCGACGGTTTCGGTCCACCTGGCTCTTTTTTGTATAACCTCATCATAAATTATAACAATGTTCTCTGCCGTTACTTCCGAGCAAATGTGTCCAGGAAAGCTAGTCAAACATTCTTTTGGTTGTGTTCATGAAAGTTTGTAGAGTTCCATCCGAAGAGAGCAAAGTTAGCGTGGATTTTGCAGATTATAGTGGATGCATCTGCCATGTGTCGACCGCCGGTGGTGCTCATAGTACCTTCAGCTGCCGGTGGATAAACTGTGTGCTTCGGACGGCTCTCCCAATGGCAGTTAGCATACCGAAGCCTGAACTAAAATTCATATTTCAAGCAGCGAATAATATTCTCCTTGAAACTGTTTGGAAAATCTATTTTGGTAATAGTTTAGCGTTTTTTCTGTCCGTGGAATGAGGAAATTTCTGCGGATTATGACACTAGGCAACAGTTACCTCTGACTGAAGAGTCTTTACCGGCGGCCTGTAATTGAGACCATGTTGTTCATTTAGAATTATTATTCGATACAAGAATGTTTAACCGATGTCAAGTTACGTGTCGCATGTCAGTAGACCCATCTCTTAGTTGAATGGCGCCTCGATTTCAGCTGTATAATTTTTACAAATGAAATATTCATTGTGTGGTTTTGTATGGCACCAATTGAGAGCAAGGCTCCCGGTGCTGTCCGTCGTCGCACAGGAGGTTTGCACTCTTTGCAATGCAGTGCGCAAAAATGTATGCGTAAAATTAGAAATCTCGCTCTTCAAAGTTTTCCGGAGCGTGCTCTTTCCCCCACACAATGCAGCCGCCGGTATAGCGTTTCTGTCTTCTTATTTACTTTACATACTTGCCTATTCTGAATTCTGTTAGCGGTGGCTGCAGAGCAAAGAGAGGTAGTTTCACTTAAGAACGCTTGTGATATTGAGCGGTTTTTGTCAAAACTATTTACGAAATATCAACGCACGATTTTTATAACTTTCAATCTTCGGCTCAAGGCCAAGGAAGTCACAGTGAAAAAAACTGAAAATTTGTTGTTGGGGAAAGGAAATTGCGCAGTATCTGTCTCACATCTCGGCGGACACCTGAACTGCGCCGTAAGAGAATGGATTAATGAGGGTTTGAGAGAACAAAGGTAGAAAGAGGTGCAGTCGTGGAGGTCTCCCGTATAATTTCGACCACCTGGGGATCTTTAAGGTGCACACGGACAATTTTGCGTTTCGCCTCCATCGAAACGCGGCCGCCGTGGTCGAGATCGAACCCGAGTCCTTTGGCTCAGTAGCCGAGCTGCCTAACCACAGAGCAACCGTGGCGGCTTAACATAGTGAGGGAACTATTAGCAAATGCCGGCCCATTTCCATTTTGCTAGGATATATTACAAGGGGCTGATCGAAGCCGCGGTTCATGCTAGTGAAACGTTGAACCATCATTGAGTCCGTATGAGCGCTGTCTACTATACTGTGATGACCCCCATAATGCGCAGGTCCACACGGGACGGAGAGGCAGAGACACCGTATGGCTCAGTTTAAACAAACAGGTATATTCAATAATTACACATGATTAAGATTATACATCAGAGGCTGGGGCGTCCGAGCTTACGTGTCGACGACTTCATGGGGGCGATGGAGTGGCTCCGGAGTTGGGCTCGAGCGGTTGCTGGCAGAAGCTGCACGCCGTCGGGCTTCGGCGTTGAAGGCCCTCTTGGCGAACGATGTCGTCCTGAGCGTGTATGCAGTAGAATTTCAATAGTCGTCCGTTTCTTCGAGGATGGTTCACAAACCCTTCCTCTAGTGTCGTTCGGCTTGGAAGATGAACAGGAGGCGAGCTTGTAGATGATGACAGCAGAGCATAATTTTACAACATACATATACAGAGAGTTAAACTGGAAAAAGCAGAACTGAATTTACAAAAGGACAAACTTTGCACTACTTCACTCATCGACCGGGCAGGTTAGTGCCTAAGTAGCATCACATCACATGCTAAGCATGGAGCCCCAGCTCAGACTGGACTGGATTGCATCCGTTTACATGCGCTTTTAAGCACTTGATTAACAAAGGACTAAGGGCGGTCATTTTCAGTGGCCCGCCCAAAGCATCAATTCTCCAATGAAAAATAACATGCGAGATGGGGACAACCCCTTGGGTTGGGCTTAGCCT